>NW_024121688.1:648563-768563 GCF_016745375.1 Pimephales promelas | reverse complement strand
GTTATTTTTTCTTAACCCAACCGTTGGGTAACACATATTGGGTCACTATATTGGGTTAATTTCTAAAAATGTTGGCTCATTTCTAGTAATAACCTGGGCTGGTTCAAGAGCGAAAGTGCGTAGGAGGGCGAGCTGGCCGTTGGGTTAAATATGTAATGTTGTTTGTACACTCGTGTATTTTGAATTTATGTGCACAATTATGTATTATAGACTCCTCAAAATTTTGTTCGTAATTTAAAAATATATTTGTTGAGACATATTTATTGTTTTGTAGCCTACAAATAAACAAGCTGTATTTTAAAACTAACTTTATACTTAAATAATGTCATAAATAAAAATAAATAACTGTTGGGTTACTTTTAACCCAACTGGCTTTTAACCCAATGCATTTGTTGGGAAGGTGCTATACCACCCCATAGGTGGGTTACTCGTTAGGTTATTTTTAACCCAACATTATAGAGTAGTTAAATGTAAGTCGCATGATAGTCACTATTCATCTCTTTGCATGGATGTATATGTAATGCATGTAAATCGCAAAATGTAGGCTGGTCACCTAACACACAATGCAAGACGTGTTGTTTCATTGAGATCTTTATCCAGATCTGCTGTTAATCTGTGTGTGTGTGTGTGTGTGTGTGTGTATGTGATAATAATAAAGAGCTCGAGTCGCTGCTCTGACGTCACAGAGGATTCATTTTCATAATCAGTCCCAAACACATGCAGAGTGAGCAAGATCATAAGACTTTAAAAGCTCAAACATGGACATTTCAAAACATCATCATAACAATAAGATGGTTTATAACTTTTAACATTTAGGCATTTTAAATGGTTTGTTGGAATAAATATCTTCTGTTTTTAAAACACTGACGAGTGAAGGAATATGTGCCCTTATACACACTCTTGAAATGAGATATTCTGGCTTGTTTTGTGTATATTCTCGGGTCTTAAGTTCATTGCTTTAAATATCCAGAAACATGCTGGTTGATGCTGGTATATAACAAACGTACACTTTAATAAAGTTAAACCAAAGATGTTCAAAAACTATTAGAGAGCGCCCCCTGGCGACAAACTTTATCATGCTTTTCTGCATATTTGTAGATTTATTCACATAATCTGTTTTCCCCACACGTTTCTCTAAATTGAGCTTTTTTACTTTAATGTCACATAATTTAGTTTAGACCTCCATACAGTTTGTCCTGAAATAACACAGTAGCCTATGATTTAATGACAAGTCAAGTGGACAAAGTTTCAAACAAAAATGAATATTTAACGAGTGTGTGATTTGGCAGATGTCACGAACGTGTAACATGGATTTTAACCAAAATCAAAAGAGTAGCACTACTTCACAATTTTCAGAAAATATAGGTATACTTGATTTTATTCCAATTTTTACTCAACAGAAATCAACAAAGTGGGACATTCTACGTAGGCTAACTTACCATGTAGCCTAAAGCAATATATTTCTAAAAGTTCAAAATAAAGTTCTGAAAGATCATTTGTATTCAAAGGGCATCGACTTAAAGGTTAACTAAACCCTAAACCAACATTTTTTAGTTAATGATCTGTATAACGGGGCTTTATTAGTGCTGCTGATCATTGATTCGAGTAACTTTTTTGACATTTTGGTATAAAGTGCTTTAATTCTACAAAGTATGGTGTAAATATAGGCTACAACAAACGAAATCAAGGTGAGATCAGACCAAACGGGCTCTCAGAAGACAGTTGATCAATGAAAAGCTCTTTTTTTTCAATCTCAGAGACATTTGAGGCCGATCTCCGTGTTTAGAGGAGCATTAACAAAAGAAGAAAGTATAGGCCTAATGTCAAACCCATTTTGTCATTCCAGGCCAGGTCATTCATGAGACTGAGGGTGCAGAAACCCCATCGATCACATCTGAGGAGGGTTGCCAATTCCTCTGTGTTCCCGCGGAATTCGGATAGCCTCTACACTGTGTTTTCGCGGGTTAAAGGTCTAGCATAGCAAATAAATTATCTTTGACTGAAATACTTGTTTTGAATTTTTTAATATTCGAAATCAGATAAACCGTCTTGATTTCCGGTTAAAGCAACATAAGTACTGTTTTTTCGCATAACTGGGATAGTTATGACCTGACATACGGAATCTACACAACACATTCCCTTACTGATAACTAAAGAGATGTCGCGGGCGCGCGCCGGCAGCCAGGAGGAAGGACCGTTGGGGCGTTCACGAGCACAGCGATTGGACAGCGCGTGAGAGATACACACAAGCACGTGTAAGGTGTTTTTAGATTTCAAACTGAATTTAGGCGGGTTTTCAGTTTTTCCTCTCAGTACCAACATCAGACTCCACCGCAGAGACAGTACAGTGGCGACTCTTTGGACCGAATTAGTTTCACAAACTGTTGTTTTGATGGGGAATAACGGATCTTCCGCCGTGTTTACATTTGAAGGGACAGTCGAGGCAAGAGTTAAGTGGCAAAGCAGCGGCAGGACAGCAGGTGAGTGTCGCTTATTCTTCACAATATAGTCATATTTGAACAGTTCAAAATGTCTGAATGTCATTAGATACAAATATCAAAGCAAATTGGCATCTGAAACAAAGGTTTCTATAGCTTTCCACAGAAATACATTTTTTTCTGAGCCGATTTTGCAACGACCAAGGTGAGTTTGGATGTGTGACGTCAGTTCCGTACAATACACAGGTGTCATTCATCACACAACCGACCAATGTAACATGTAACAAATCAATTAAACAAATGTAAAGTGTAACAAATCAATTAAACACTAGTTGTACAGTTTACTGCACTGTTTTTGTCTTCTAGTAACTTGTAGCTGAATCTGAAGTCTCACACATTGAAAGAAAATCTGCATTGCAAGATATTGGTTTATCATTTCAAACTCAAGAGAAACAAAAACATAGTTCCTGTCATGGCTGTTGATATATGTAATAAGCATTTCAGCAGATTTCCATAATGCCAGTAGTAGTAATTAAGAAGTATGTTGTGGAATAACTAAATCGATAAAGTAAGCATGCCTTTTTAAGTAATGGACTTATTTACTCAAACAATTTGTTGACAGAATGAATTAGGAATGAATCACACTACGTGCATCGCTCGAAAACAGTGGTCGATTTTCTTTTTGTTGTTGGACCCAAATTACATATTACCCACATTGTTATCGTACATTTCCTACTTTCCCGCTTCTGAAGTCGTGATTACGAGCTCGTCATGTCCAAGTGCATTGTTGTCTGAAACGATAGGAATCATGGTTTATTCTTCCCCATTTCTTGGTCAAATCTTATTAAAACCTAAATGTATTGAAGAAATTACATTTTGAGTAAAATGTAGAGTCCCATTCGTTGACAACCATATGAACATTAACCATTACCATGAGCTACTTTAAAGACGAGGAGATGTAGCTGCTGGAAAAACGAATAAAGAAAAGCAGTAACAGCAGAAATCAATCGCTATGTTTAAAGTTTATGACCCGCCCAACTCAGACACTGATATTTGGTGAAGGCAGCATATTTGTCTAAATGTTATAGTATTCTGTATTAACTTCTTGTCTATAATCATAAACTGTTGTGAAAGCAATATCACGCTTGCAACTGTGTGTTGGTCTGAATATTGGAGCAACAGCACTTTAGTTTGTGTCATATTACTCATTAATAAAATTATATAATTATTTATTTTAAATCTACAAAATGGTCCTTAAAACAAAATAGAGGAATTTGTTTCTGCCCTAGAAATAGAATTGCTGTGACATGACATATTTCTTAACCAAACTCCTTTTAGGAATTGAGTAAGTAAACACAGTTTTAGCCAAATTCCCACCGACCAACACGGACGATCACCAGATTACAGTCCAACACTTCTCAGACATTCCTCGACCAGACAAACGCATGCGCCGACCAATAGCAACAGATTCGACGGGGGACACACACTCTTGGTACGGCCTTGATAAACTGTCAGAAAATGTTGTTTTGGTTAGTATTTATAAAAAATTTGGGAACACCATGAGAGGGTTTCCAGACTCAGACAGGAAGTGTCACTCCCCCGATGGGAGAGGCTTCAGAGATATGCAGAGCTGGCGAGGTTGTGGCTTTCCCAGGACCTTGGTGAGAACAGTAGGGAGGGATGGATGGGAAGAAATGAGGGATCTGAGAAACATTTCACTTAACATTATATAAAAGCGCATTAAATGTGATAATCTTTCAAGACAAATTAAGAAAGATTATCAGAGATTTAGTATTAAGAAAGTGTGTGTGAATGAATAGTGCTGTGATGGGGTATGAATCAGTCCTGCTTTATGTTTAGCACTATTGATGACACAGTCTGACCAGCAGATGGCAGCTGAGATCTCAAACTGACTGAATTCTAAACTGGTAATTGCTGTGAGATTTAATAAGAACAAAATATAATATTTCATTAGCTATTAGCATCTATTAAAGTCCTCCTTTAGGCATGATTGTGTCCCTTAAAGCTCATCTTTGATCACCAAAATTACATTTGAATGTTTTTTCCTTGGAATAAAATTTCTCCATGCCTTAAAATATCTTGTATGTAACTCGACGGTTCTATGAATATGCAAATGAGCCCCGCCTCCACTCAGAGATCCACTGGTTGACGATCACACGTTGATCTGATTGGTTACAAGGTGGTTTGTGACGTCAGAAACGCTTTTTGAGACTGTCTTTGGTTCACTGCAGTTTTAAGGAGGAAATACTCTTATCAACTTACACATTAAAGCGGATTAAAAACACCACATAAACAACATTAAAAACGTGACTTTAAAACAAACTAGTCTAATGTTGTTGGTTCATCTTGAACCCTTTCCTTTAAGACATCTTTTTAGTGTCCTTCATTTTAAACTGTTGACAACTAATGCAGCGTTTTTGTAGCCTTTGGCTTACACATGTTATAAAATACTATCCTGTTTACTTGAACTCCAACTAGACACCATTTAAAGTGAAACATTTCCTTTCGACAGCCACAGCTGCTCTAACATGCATACGTAAGAAATGACTTTGAACATGGATTGTTTAAGGGTCTTGGCTCCAAGTCAGATGATTAGTTTGTCTGCATCCCCTCATACACAGAGTCACAGACCTGCCAGCCAATGGGACCAAAAACGTTGCCGAAAAATTAAACTGTTTAAAAAGGTTACAGATTTATTGTATACCTTAATATATTTGAATTCTTCAAAGCGATAAATCATCCGAGACCTCGGCCAGCTCTCCTTTCACGGTCCTGTTTTGTAGTGGTCTGGTTTGTAGCAGCTATTGTATGATCGCCAAGCAAACAGTCACATAGTTCAGTGAGGATTAACACATCCTAGAGCTGGGGTCATGAGACTGTCATACAGTGAGTGTTAAAGACCAGGCAGTGTATGTGCGCACAAGAGGAAACTATGCATTATAATTGTTGCATTTCATATTTCATTTCAACACCACACTATACTGTGTTTGACCCCCTTTCGCAATCAGAACTGCCTTAAATGTACGTGGCATTGATTCAACAAGGTCTTTAGAAATGTTGGCCCATATTGATAGGATAGCATCTTGCAGTTGTTGGAGATTTGTGGGATGAAGCTCCCGTTCCACCACATCCCAAAGATGCTCTATTGGGTTGAGATCTGGTGACTGTGGCGGCCATATTAGTACAGTCAACTCATTGACATGATCATAGACTGTAAAAAAAGATGGACGACGCCCCTTCGCTCTTTTCCATCAGAGAGAACCGAGGCCGCCAGTGTCTCGATATGACGCTGACATCTTGGGACCTGAGTCTGCACACGTGCGTGTTTCGGGACCAGTCATGCGCAGGAAGTAAAGCCGCGAAATCAAGGCCGCGCCCTCATTCTCGCTGAATCAAACGCAAGCACACGCCCCGCACTTTCATTAAGTGGCCTCTGTCTGCTTCGTTCTTCTCCAATGATGTCTGCTGATTGCAGAACCTCGTTAAAATAAGGTAAATACAAACACTAACCACATAATCAACATTATTAAAAAAAGTCCGCTGGTGCTTTCAGTGACTACCTCGCACAGAGAACCTGTCAATCATGATGTTAGAGCACCGTTATTTTATCATCACACAACTAACTAAAAACAAACTTATTTTAAAAACGAACACTTGAAATTACATCGACGTGATAGAAACTACAGTAAATGACAGAAACTATCTTTGGAAAAAGGATATGTGAAGTGTAATTTAATTGTTTAGTTGGTCTCGCGTCCCATTGAATAACATGGGGAGGCGGGATTTATGAGCTATACTAGGACCGGCCACAGGGGGGCGATCGAGACGTTTTGGCTTCACTTTTGAGGGCTTGTGCGGCACGTTTGGTCATGATCAAGAAACCAATTTGAAATGATTCATGGTCATTATCCTGCTGGAAGTAGCCATCAGAGGATGGGGACATGGTGGCCATAAAGGGATGGACATGGTCAGAAATTTGCATTTAAACGAAAATTGGCATTGAAACGATGCCCAATTGGCACTAAGGGGCCTAAAGTGTGCCAAGAAAACATCCCGCACACCATTACACCACCACCACCAGCCCAACAGTGGGAACAAGGCATGATGATCCATGTTCTCATTCGGTTTACGCCAAATTCTGACTCTACCATCACAGATGAAGCAGATCACATTTTTGATCTTTAATATGAATAAATTTATATTTAATTCATACAGTGAAGACTATAGATCCCTTTTCAGTTGGTAAACATGGTAACGTTTTTATGTGGGCGGAGCTTAGGTGGAGGCAGAACGATCCCTCTGGCCGCTTCACTAACGCTAGTTAGCAAGTTTTATTAGCTTGTTTTTTTAACAATGACTGGAGAAAATCTGATTTTATCTTAATGTGTAAGGTCACTCAGTGTCCAGGACAGCGATTGTTATTTCCTAAAGTTATTTTTAACGGACAGAACCAGATTGGCCGACCCGTAGCCTTCACACGCTCACTCAATGCATGATAGGATTAACGTACGTTACCTCGGGTGAGTGGCCTGACTTCTACACCTACCGTATAGAGAAACCGATCGTAAAGAGAAACTGAGGGCGTATAAATCTTTAGATGCCTATATGGTCCTGTACAAGACTTGTGTGTACGATCCGCAGTTCTGCCGAGACCACGACAATGTAAAGAGTGTCATTACGGTGCGATTTTAATCATGTGAATATTTTCTAGAGATAAAAAATCCAGATACAGCATATTCATTTTTTATTGATACTTGCACCAAACAACACAATAAGATGACATTTAAAAATAATACAAGTAATTTAAGCTCCTTATTATGCAGCCGAATCTGTGCTGGTTTGCATTGGCCGCCTCCAGTTTTCACTATGTTTTGCCTCCAGCTAGGGGTCTATACAGTCAGTGTTATAATTTTACATTTGATTATTCAGTTTCGGTAGTATTTCTTACTACGTGTTATATAAACCTATTCTACTGTACCAGAAAAACTTTAATTATGTTTTTTTAATTGTATTTGTCCTACTGTGTGTAATAACTGCTGTCAGAGGGAATTTTTACTAAAATGGGAAGAAAAATGAAATACATTTCAAGGTTCACATTTAAGTATTTTTTCTAAACCATCCACAAGAACAGTAACACAAAACAGTAAACTACAATCAAATCTATGCACATATCGAATAGATTTTTAATGAGCTACCAAACTGTCAGTTTCTGTTAATTACATAATGTTGACCAGGCAGAACACAGATTTAAGTAAATGAGGTTAAATCCATGTTGACGTCTTCTTAAATCTTAGACTTCACTCGTGTCAAAATGCATTTGTTCTTCAGCTGTCCTCCTTACATTCCTAAACTAAACCAGTTCAGTTTAATATCGTTCAGGGCAGCTGGTTCGTCCCAGTTCGTAAGTCGGCTTACTGTGCTTGAAGCTTGTTAATAGTGTAAAACGATCCATCGAGATATGAGATACCCGAACACAGAGGAAGTTCCCATATTTACAGCTTCCTAAAATAGCCCCAGCGCACAGGCGTGTGTCCGAGGCGAGGGGCCCGAGTTTCCCACACAGGGAGAGCAGGGAAGCTGGAGGGAAGAAGGGCACGGATGTTGAGCAGAAGGTGCTCATTTCCCCTCATCATTTCACCAGTCCGCTGGGGAAGCCATTACGTAATGCAGAAGAACCTGTGACCCCGCTATTAACACCCCGTCAGCCTTTCATCTGTGGAGTTTTGCTTTGTTTTTCTCAGTTGTTCGATGTAGTTTCCCTGAATGGCAGGGTACATCTCTCCTCCACCAAACACTCTCTGAGCAAACTGATCTCATGAAGTAGTGTGTGTATGACACGCCAATTTAGTGTTGTAGTACTCGAGACTCGGACTCGTCTCGGACTCGGTCTCGAGACCATATTTTAATGGTCTTGGTCTTGTCATGGACTCGTGTGCATTTGGACTCGGAATTGACTCGTACTCGAACATTTTTTTTTAGGACTCGGAATTATTCCCGAGTCCACTCGAGTTCAATTAAAAATATTTTTTATGATTATTAATGTATGTTAATAAAATATTTCTTTAAATTGATTGACACGCCCAGTGATTGGTGATTTTCTAGTGCGCAACTGCGCATGACAAATTGTAATAAAATTACTTTTAACACCACCTACTATGTGGCCTTTTTACCCTAAACTGATCATATTTTTTAAACTCTAAGTAAATTCAGTAAAATAAAAAAAGGATTTCTCTAAGTAAATAAAAGTAAATTAGGTAATCAACCCTCACTGGTCTCGGTCTCGACTCGGACTCGACCATCTCTGGTCTCGGACTCGACTCGGACTCGAGTGAGGTGGTCTCGACTACAACACTGCGCCAATTCGTATTTCCATTTTTAGCGTGCTATCAAGACGCACAAGTGTTTATGAACGCCATTGACTTAACGTTATTACTGTATATATAAATATATGACTTACCTCAACCCCGTCCCTAAACCTAACCGTCACTGGGGTTAATGGCATTTATGACTGTTCCCTTACCATCCTAGGAAAAAAAAAAAAGATCGCTCCCCAGATGTAGATCTACATTTTGCTTCGTTTCGCGCGGACATTTGACGGCGTGTACTAGGGCTGGGTATTGAGACAAATTTCACAATTCGATTCAATTTCGATTCACAAGCTTGCAATTCGATTCGATTTCGATTCGATTCAATATTGATTATTTTGGATATCAGTTACAATAAATGGCCATTTTTCTCAAGGAAATCAAATCTCTTAACTAATGCTGTAAACTATGGGAGTCTAGTTGTAGCCTATAGACTTCATTAGCCTAATATGAAGGTAATAATGAACTGTTTTGTAGCTATACACACACTTAAATTACACTTTTATTTATTTTTATAATAAGAAGATTATATGAAATATAAACATTTAAATCATAAAAAACTTGCCAGATTTATTCAAATATGCATTAAATATTGAAGAACATTAAGATTATAATGCATATGTAATATGGTGTATATATTTAGCAAAATGCTCCTCTGGAGTTATTTTTTCTAGCTGACTAACGAGTTTATGTGGGTTTTCTGAGGTAAATATGACGATGACATTGATTACGAGCTGTTTAACTGACGTCTTTCCACGGTTGAAACGCTGATTGAGCGAATCAATGTGACATGATCCGGATTTGGATAAGTTGTGCTCTATCTTTAACACACTTTCAGATGCTCATTCATGTTTATTTGGCGCTGTGACTGGTATTATTAAGCCGGAAGAGAGATCAGCGCTGCTGCTTCTCCAGAGCGATCTCACGCCACAGCGCCAAAACACTATTTATGTTTTTGAATTTCTAAAGAAAATGGACGTAATTTGAAAATTGAGACTTTGTTTCATATCAATAGTAACAAAGGACAAAGAATATTGCGATTTTTTTGGATGCGCGCAGCCGCGATACAATGATCCATTCATTCAAATGAAACAGGATGACTAATCGATTCTTGAGATTTAAGACTTGATATCAGTTCGTAAAAATGAGAATCGATTAATATCGAGAAATCGATATTTATTACCCAGCCCTAGCGTGTACAGACACGCGTAATCACTCGGACGTTAATGGCATACATACACGCATACACGCGGATACATGCGGATGGCTTAAAATGAGTAGAGATAACACGGCACTTGACTCGAAAGTGGCTTGTATGTTTACGCAAAAGTCATGATGTCATGTTGCTCTGAGTTATTTAATTTTCGGTAACGCTTCCTTTTACAGTCCAGTTACCCATGTAAATACTACGTACTTATTTTAGTAACTACAATTACTGGGTAATAACTAGTACTAACCCTGAACATACCCCTTTTCCATGTACTTACCTTATATTAGCCAGTACTTTTTAGGTAAGTACACTGTAAGTACTGTACTGTAAAAGGAAGCGTTACCTAATTCTCCATATTTCACATGTACAACAACAACATTTATTATACAACTATATTATTGATTTGCCTTACTTAAGGTGGACGATGACGCAATTTTCTTCTAGAAACAAACTGTTTTATTATCTTCATGTTATCACTGTGAAGCTGCCTTGATACAATCTGTATTGTTAAAAGCGCTATATAAATAAAGGTGACTTGACTTGACAAAAAAAAATATGATTTTGTCCTCACACATAATTCTCCAAAGTGAAGGAAAAAAAAAAAATATATATATAATAATCGAAAAAGTTGTAGGCTGAAGCCTATGCTTATTATGTCTTCCTTTAATACATAATTATTTAATGAGCGTCACTTTTCTCTCTGTATTTGATCCATTCAAAATAAACAAACAGTTACAATTTCCAAGATGTACATGCATGATTACAAAGGTACACATATCAGATATTATTTCAATAGTTGACATGTGATGACACTGTGTTATGATGAATATAAATGATTTTAGTCCTTACAATAATACAAAAGCTGGTGTTGAAAAGTCCAACATCTGCGTGACTAGCATGACTTGAAGCAAGCCTCTGAAATGGGGAAAACAGCGCTGTATCTAAATAGATCCTTCCTCTGTCTTTTTGTGTTTGAAAAAGTCCCCGTCACAATACGTTTGTGTAAGGGAGGAACGCTTCAAGAGCGTGCCAAAACAAGCAGATGTAATCTCAAGAAAACAAGCAAGCTATCTCCAGACTTCCAGCGCTGCTCATGCCTCAGCTGTTTCGACTCTGAAACCGCCAGAACAGTAACGCTGACATGCACGACCCCATTGTTGGCCAGCGCAGCCATTGTGTTCCCCTCTCCAGGAGGCTCGTCCTACCAATACGTCTTGTTACAAAGCCACGTGCTGTAGTGCTCTCTAAAAGTCAATCTGTAAAATATATCTGTACAAGAAAAATAAGATAAAATCAATGCAACATTTTGACTCATATCAACCGCTCATATTGACATGTCCGCAAAATTACTTTATGTTCCTTGTATGTTTACAGTGGCTCTTTATCCAAAACTGATGAACGTGAATCTGGCAATGATCTATTACGGAGGTTGTTGAAAGTCCGGAGAGGTTCCAGCTCTATCGCTCTCGAAAATAACGTACAACCTACACTAAATCCAGCTGAAAGTGTTAACAAAAGCAAACGTGAGATAAAAACACATTTTCTGAGGCAACCATGACGTTTTAGCTGCTTTGGCTCTTTTATCGTGTCTTGTATTTCGCTGGACGATTGTTTTGAGGCCATAACCGTGAGACATTAAGTCTTTATTAATCAAAAATATGCCCCTATAATTTGTGTGAAAAGGAAAAGTTGTTGGTGTTTTATTGCCTCTAGTGTTCATTTCTGGAAGCTGGAAACTGCAGTGAATTGACCCTTCGCTAAGCCACGCCCGAAAACCGCCACTGGCCAATCATGTCGTAGCAACCGTAACTATGCGCGGGAGGTCTGGCAAGCTTTCGAACGAGGGAAACATGCTGTAGCATTGTGCGTATGCATTGTGCAAATCTGATACCGGTATACTAAAAGTTTGGACGGGGGAGAGGAATTGTTTTCCTTCCAGAAAATCTAAAAGCCAAGGGGAGAAATGCTTAGCGTGATCTAGCGTCTATGTGCGAGACCCATTCTGGTAAATGTCGACATGCTTAACAAAAACACCCATTGCTTGGAAATATTGACGGTTCTTTGGTCATAATGATATAACGTAAAATAAGACGATTAAAGAGACAAGACAAAGGCTCACTGACATACTTTAAAATATATTTCAGCATTTTGTTAATCGACGTCCTACTAACGTTACCCCTTAATTTAACCCAATCCGATCGCGGCTCTCCCGGTATTAGTGTTATTCCACAAGATTTATGGATAAGCTGTTTGATTTATAATTATTAAGATTATTTTCACATACCCTGCTGTGTATGAACACAGCTGTTCCTCAATTTGTGTTTCCCATTTGAACGGTCAGCGTATGAGGCGCTGGGACTATAACGTTAGGCTTTAACTTCAATTTTTAAGAAATTATTCCCTAATCGGTTGCATATAATGTCGTGAATATATCCCTCGAATGCATACTGTAGTCCCTTTTGTCTTGCTCTCTCAGATATTTCACTTGTTCGCCGAAAATTACTAATTATCTCATTGAAATGTCTGATACCGGGTGCATCCACACTATAATAGATGGGCCAGCCGCGAAAGCTTGACAGGCGTAGCAACAGTAACTAGGGAGGGCGGGGTTTAGCGAAGGGTCAATTGTAGGAACATATTTCCACAACGTTTTCATGCTGATACATGATGGCACCCCCTTCAGATACACACTGTAAAAAATAATTTTTTGGTAAATACTAGTGAAAAAACCCAATGTCATTTACTTGAAAAAGTTAGTTCAGGCAAGAATTTAAAAAACTAAGTAAACTCCATAGCAGTACTTATTTCAAGCGAGTATAAATGAAAGTGTAATATCAACTCAAAAAAAATTAAGTAAAAATTACTCAACTTTTCTGATACTGGGGTTCCCATCATGCACTGGACCTTGAATAATTAATGAGGTTCATTTTTCACTGGATTCCAGCTGTATTTACACTGTTTTATCATTGATTTTTGTTGTCAGTATTAGTAAATTGCCATTTTGTGACATTTCGAGTAAATTTTTTGCTTAAAACGACACATTCAAACACAAAAACGATCCATCAAATGTTACCACCATTGTGTATTGTCTACCAAGTATTGAGGTGTTTGCATTCACATGAGGCTTAAAGTCTGATATGATGTATATATAAATTACTTAGATGATCTAAGTAAAGAACGTACTATAAATGACTAATAAAATTCAAGATAATTGTTTTAGTGAAGTGTAATACAAAATCGGTGTTAATCAACCTTTTACAAGCCGAGTTAAAATTACTTATTTTTTGTAAAGTTTACTTAATTCCACATTCCAAGTAAATTTAACTTAAAGATTTCTGATTAAAGCTACTGATAAATATGTTTAGGTTTTTACTTGGCAAATCTTTGTAAATTTACTAGCATTTTCTGAGTGAGATCGTTTAGCAAGGTTTTTTCAAGTAAATCCTACTCCAATTTTTTTTACAGTGCAGAGCGGTTTAGTATTCAATGAAGCACAGTTGGGAATGTCGTGATATTGCAGCCCAAACCCCGAGATTCACTCTGGACACGCAACAGCCTCTTTGGTTCCTCTCCTCACCGTAACTCTCATTGATGTGGAAACGGCCGTGAAGGTGGTGGACTCATCTGAGAACAATCCTGTCCACAGGCCAATATTTCCTCCTCTGGCACCATTGAAACCAACATTTGGCATTGGCACAAGCGATCAAAGGTTTGGCTATTGCAGCCTGACCATGAATATTGATTCTGGGGAGTTTTGGTGGAAACAAGATTCGAGCTGCTCATTTAATTCTGCAGTGAGTTGGACAGCTGTGCTTTTATGTTTTTTGGAGACAATCCAGGTAACATCCTGTTACTCCTGTTGGATGTGGTTCATCCTACATGGTGGTATGCCGACATTACCCTGGACATCATAGCTCTCGAGACACCTTAAAGACTTGATCACAGATGAGCTGACCCGTCGCGCACCAACAATTTGTTCTCTTTTGAATTCTGATATGTCTCCCATTATGTTGTGTGGATTGTATTACATATTTTACATTATTTTATGTACAGCTGTGCTATTGCTCTGCTAATTCAACGTCACACTCTGCTCTTACTGATGGAAGTGTGAAATCAGTGAAGATTGGCCAATGTTTCAGTAGTTTCATGTATAGGCATGACAACTGTATATTGACCTGAGCATTTGTTTCTAAACCTGGTGCGTTTTCTCCCTCGGTTCGGTTCCTTTAGGCATATGTGAACAGCCAGAACGATATTATCGGCCGATATTAGGCATTTTCCAAAATATCGGTATCGGCAGTTATAATGGCCGATAAATGAATATTTAAAAAATAAAATAAAAACGGACGAAACACGCTACCATCATCTCTCCTTGGCCTGTTACAGTATATTGAAAATGTATGTTTTACAATTTGCAGTATGACGTTATCCATTGCTAAATAATGGCTCATCATAGACTAGCTAACCACAAATGCCGCTAACATCAGTGGAAGACCGCTAACGTTAACATTAATGAGCTTGGAAACAACAATGAACTTTGTCTGCCTAAATAAAGTAATGATTACTGTATTTATAACTAGCATATCTCTAGTTACAGTCCCTGCATTGTAAAATGTAAGTTATACTTGCGAGGAGTGAACATTTAGACAGAGAAAAAGTATCAAACGTATATCTTGTGCAGAAAAGTTAGCTTTTCCATTAATGTCCGAGTGATTCCGCGTGTGTGTACACGCCGTTAAAAGTCCGAGCGAAACAAAGCAAAATGTACACTCTTAGAAGAAAAGGTTCTATATAGAACCTAAAAACGTATTTGGAACCCCTAAAAGGTTCTATACACTCTTAAAAAATGGTTCCTCTGGGTTCTATATAGAACCCTGGGGTTCCACACTTGGCCAATAGAACCTTTTACCAAAAAAAAAATGGTTCTATATAGAGCCATTTTGGAGTTCCATATATGAAGAGGGGGATGGAACTATTTTTGGTTCTAAATAGAACCATTTCTTCTAAGAGTGTAGATCTACATCTGGGGAGCGATATTTTTTTCCTAGAATGGTAGGGGAAGACTCATAAATGGCATTAATCCCAGTGACGGGTAGGTTTAGGGACGGGGTTGAGGTAAGTCATATATTTATATATACAGTAATAACGTTAAGTCAATGGCGTTCATAAACACGCTGAAAAGCGATTATGCGTGTTGATAGCACGGCAAAAATGGAAATACGAATTGCCGTGTCATACACACGCAATTTCACGAGATCAGTCTGTGAAATGAGTATTCCAAAGATACCTGTCAGAATCCGAAGTGGAGATCCATGCTCACTCATGGCTAATATTGCCCACAATCCATTGCGCTGTAGACGAGAATTCGATTAGAATTACAAACACGCGTAAAAAGTGTTAAACTACAAACACTGAAGTACTTTTTCTTCTCAGAAACAGTACTAAGTCGTTTTAACACTGAAGACGTGACACACACATCACCTGCAGTGAAAGAAAAATACTTAAATGGAAATAAAAACTGATACTAGACAGTTTTAACTGCCATTAACTGTGTGGTAACTGCCAGTAAATGGTACTATGAGCCACATTTACTGGCAGTTACGTCACTAGTTACTGGCAGTTAAAACTGTCTAATATCAGTAAATGTTA
Organism: Pimephales promelas; assembly: GCF_016745375.1. Next base: position 752,880 of record NW_024121688.1, on the reverse strand, counting down.
CATGCACTTATTCAGCCATAAGTATAATGAGATCTCTTGCACACTTGGGAGCAAGACCAGCAGTCATGCATCCCTCATGCCTGAGACCCAAGGTCAACAAACAACATTCAGACCGGTGCTGCTTTAGCCCCGAAATATCCTGCAATGTCTCTTTCCCATGGAGAGTGGTATGGCCTCTGGTGACAGCTCTCAGGGTGTTGTTAACCTTGTGCAGGAGAGGTGACTCGAGCCCCCGCGGGCCCGTTTGGGGTTGCTTTAAAGGGTACTAAAATAGCATTCAAAGGACAGAACAGCTGGTTTATCTGGGGCTTCTGAGATAAATACTGTACATCTGTAACTAATGACATCACTTGTTTATGCAACATTTAACTTTCATAAGCTAATTGTTCTACTGGTATAAGTTAATGACACACAGACACATATGTTAATGCCAAGGTTGCATGGTTTCCAAGTTTTTTGCCATGCAGACTCCATGCTGTTTTAAGCAAGCATCCCTAGTTAGGGATGGGCAATATAGCTAAACATTTATATCTCAACATTTTCCCAAAATTCAATAAATAAATATCACTATTTTTCCATTTAACGGCAATTGTTTTACAAAACGTAGTGGTGGTTGAACAAAGAAACCCATTGGAAGTATTAGTTTGGAGAAAGATTGGCTGTTTTATTTAGACTTATTCCGCCATATTGCTCATTGGACTTTCTACAAACGTGTCGGAATCGGATAAGAAAAATTCTAGCGTTGCGAAACCCCGAAAAACTGTATATGAATCCGAAATACTTGGTTACAAAGTCCGAAATAGATTGTAAAAAAAACTCACGATGGGACTCGTAGGACCCGTCACTTGCCATTGGAAGCTTCTTATAGCAGCCTACGTTATATCTGGCAACCTCGAGTCATGGGGGAAGGTGAGGATACACCCTAATTTGAAAGTGATTGCAGTACCAGTTTTGGCCACAATCTTGCACACAGCTCCTTTAAAGATTGTTGGCGCAAACCTGAAAAAAACGGACAAATCCTGCATAATAGCATAGAGACTTTAGGTTGGATCAGTAAGCAAACATGTGTTGCCATCCCTCACATTTTCTTCAGTATTTGTTTTATTCAATTTACTGTAAACTTTTCAAATACGATTGTGCTGACATGCTAATTAGGGTTCCCTTAAACATGCAGTATTACAAAATCTCATTAATCTCAAAATTCACATGGTTCACATTAAATCTTATGATGCGTAAGCCCTATTTAGAACACATGGCCACATTCCATTGGTTTTCAATAGCGTAATTCTCTGGAATAACAGCACTGTGCTACATCAGTAGGAGGGGGAGTACCAGCAGTCCTTTGTCATCAAGGAGATTTGACACATTTGCTTGTGCCCCTTTACATATGTGAAACTTATGTTGCACAGAAACGAGCAATTGGACGACGCGGTTACACCAAGGATGCCATTTGTTTTTTAAGCTGGTTCCCACGTTAACCACCCTTTGACCTCGAAATATCAGATGTCACGTTTTGGGCATGTTGTTGTTGGAGTCCATGTCTCACTGGAAAAGCAGGTCAAATGGAAACATCCAAGGACATTGACAGGCTTTCTCCACATTAACAATGTATTCAACGTTTTTGCTTTGTAGTTTTAAAAAAAAAAATCTCTGTAAAAACAAAATCACTACAATAAACTATTTGTGTCTGGGGTCCATATGCGCATACTGCATGTATTAATACAGTTATGCATTACTGTAATTTTACCACAAAAACCCATTACTGTTGGCACATCTGAATAAAGTATTCCTTTAGGCCTAAGTATTAACTGTTTGTCTAAATATCCCGCTTTTAACCGTTGCAATTATTTAGTTAAATACAGAATTTAATTGATGTGTCATCACACTTGTATTACTCATTAATTAAAAGATCTCGATTCAAGCGATCTTGAATGTAAACGTTCAGATCTGTTGTAGATCCGTTGTCACTGTTTCACAAACAGTCTTTTTAAACCTCACAGCATCATTATTTCTGTCTTACAATAATTTAGACGATCAATCAAAAGTTTATAGTTTGGATATAAACAGTGATGTCTACGGTAGCGGTTAAAATAGAGTAAATTATCTTCTGAAAGTAACTTGGTGCTTCATTGAATCATTCATTCAAGAGATTTGTTCAAAAATGCTGATTCATCCAGTAATGAAACAAGTAAAGTCCATATGAGTCATTGAATCAAACCGATTTAAAAAAATTCAGATTAATAAAATATTTTTTAATAGACTGCAGCGATTAACATTTTGTTAGAAACTAATAAATCATGTTATTTTGTTTAGTTGTCTACTCTATTCAGAATCGCGATCCCTACTTTAAACCAAAAAATCGTGATTCTCAGTTTTAGAGGTCGACCGATATGGTTTTTTTCAAGCCGATGCCGATACCGATCTTTTTTAAATCTGGGTCGGCCGATTAATGATGCCGATTTATTTTGGCCGATATTTGCTTGGTTTTTAACCTCTATTTGAAAGTTAAAATGTTAAAAGAAATGATAATTAGTTTAACATAGACAAACTTTCTCAACAAAAACATTTTATCCTCTCAAAAAACACGTATTTCCCGAAACATGTTTTTGGTTTGTTTTGTTTGCTGACAGACAAAGACAAATGGACATAAGTTTATCCAGAGTCGTTCAGCTCTAATTTGTGTGCATTGGTTATTTAGCACCAGTTTTAAATGCAATTAATTCAATCAGATTTTAGGGTCTTATCAATTTTATAATATTCCCATAGTAACCATTGTCCGTTGGTTTTGTAATATCTTCACCATAGGTGGTCTACCACAATTAGACTGTTCTACCATGCAGGTTTGGTCAGTTGTGTGTTCCTCACTTTAGGAGAGTCATTGAAATATTCCATTGGTATTTGACCCCTGTTGACCTTAGGGGTTTGTCAGGCAAGTCAACCTCTGTTGTCAAGATTTACACTATCTTCTGTCCGTTTATGTGTTGCGGCTCTTTAGAAAACATGATCCTCAACAACCTCGTCAAATGAACCTCTGATGCTCTAGTAACGCGTAACTTGAAATTTAAGACCTCAAGGACTGAATTTTGGGCATATTTGTGTAAATGCCAGTTTTGCCAATCTGGATATGTAAAACAGTTTACCGGCGGATATCCATTGGATGGACAACCCATTGCATCATGGTATTCTGAGTTAAAAAGGTCAGTTGCTTCATCATCTTTCTCAGTGTGATTGTGTACTTGTCTTGAATTGTTTTTTAAAACTTGTGACTAATTTGAGCATTTTATCTTATAGTGACCCTGAGTGCCCATGTAGATGAATGATGACAGTTGCTTTAGGGATAATGCTATTCAGCCCCTCTGATAGTTATAGTATAGGGAAAATAAGGAGAGATAAGTTACAAGTGATCAACAGGAGGGGAATTAAAATGATAGTGTGGTTAGAAAACCTTGGCCTTGTCTTAACCTCGACCATGGCAGGATCATGAGAATTGTTGTCTTGTGATTCGTTAAAAGGGCATATTTTAAGAGGCCAAATAGTCAAAAGAGGCTGTAAATGTTAATTACGTGATGTGGCTTGAAATAAACTTCCCAACTTGTTTGATGTTTACCATTAAACCAACCCCACCACAATGCTGTTTTAGATTATAGTTTAACAGTGGCTTATCTGCACTTCTGCTTTTTAAATAGACTTATGGTTTCAGTAGATCGAAATAAATAGATATTTACTTTAATATCTAGTTCACAAATGGCTTCCAGTCATGTCATATCTTTATCATTTGTGAACAACAGTTGATCATCTTGCTTTTGTTTCCACAATGACCGCTTTCATTGACAAACTGATATATAAGATAGTACACATAATGATGCTGTCGGGTGTTGTGTGGGATGCAGAAGACAAGGACAAAAGGAACTCGATGTAGATGCTTTATTTACAAATTTAACTTATAGAGATGAAGGGAAACATGCCAGGACTTCAGTTCACACAACTATACATTGATGACGACCGACAAAGACTAACTGAAGTGAAGGAAACTAAATACAGATACAACTGAACAATAACGAGTTGAGGACAGGTGACACAGACGAGAAACAGGTGGCTAATGAGGAAGTGAGTTCAGGTGAGGAGACAAGCGGGATCCTGGGAAGTGTAGTGATGACGAAGACTACCATGATGAATTTAAGTGTTATATAATGGGGTAAAGTAAGTCTGCGGTAAGTGTAATGTAGGCAAGTAAGAGCTTTATGTGTAAACCTCACTCCCCTGGCTTCAAGACTGATGCTAGCAGTTGGGTCCTTTAGAGACCCTGGTTCAAATCCCACTCGGCGCAAGTTTAGTAGGACGGGTTACATTTGGTGCCATGACCCGGATGGGAGTGAGTGTAATGTAGCCCAGTAAGAAGTGTGTGTATAAAGCCCCTCTGGTCTCAAGAGGTACGCTAGCGACTGACACTAGAGGCGCAGTCTTGTTAGCGCCCGCCAAAGACCCTGGTTCGAATCCTGCTCGGAGTGGGTCTAATAGGACCGATTACATAAACATAAGTTGACGATACTTGGATGTTTTGTTCTACAATGTGAACTTCACACATTCACTCCCCCTTAGGTACTTATTAGAAATAAGCATAACAGCTTCAAAATTAGCATTTTGATATGGGTGTGTGTAACAAAACGTCCAAGTATGGTCAAGTTATGTTTACCAAAGGCTATATTAAGTCTTAAATTGAAAAATCCCTTTATAAAACCCACAGGGAAAATCTTGAATGACGAATTAGTCTTTTGGGTTTTAACGTCACGACTCCAGCGCTCTATTCATACTGTGGCATAATAGCTCAGCCAAGGGAACAGAAAACAGTAGTTGCATGGATTTTATATTATAAATCATGGCTGTTGTAGTTCACACATGCGTTTAATGAAACCGTTCAGCCCGCTTAGACAGTGGTTATGACTCATTTTGTCATTGGGTCTGTGAGTTAGGCTTTGGACAAGATTCCCATGCTGCTCAGACAACCACATGCAGTCCTCCCAGTTGGCCATCTGCTCACCATTTCTTCAGTGTCTTTGAAACTTTGACGGGAATTGAAATACTGCTAATGTAACACTTTGCAGTCCAAGGGACTAGTCACTCCACCGCATGGCAGCAATTGTCAGGCTATTGCCCAAGTCTTACCAGCAGCGTGACATCATCCTCTTCCAAAGAGCTCGGTTCTGGGACAGCTTTGGGATATGCGCCATTTTTCTGCACACTTAAAGGGATCATGACAGTCCCTCCAGGATTTCACGATTTTTTTTTGTGATTTTTGCGATCAAAATGACTGATTTTGTGGTGGTAATTTAATTTCCCAAAATTTGTGAAAAAATGTGCGATTTATATATAACATTTATCATAATAGTATTCAGTCCTTCCAGAAAAACGCGGAGTTTTTTTGTGATTGTTGCGGGCAAAAATTGATTGATTACGCGGCCCGTTTTCTTTAAAAATGCGATGGAATATGCGGGATATTTATGCAATTTTATGCGATGAAATTGCAGGAATTTGCAAAAATTGAGGGAACTTGCAAAAATTGCGGTTTGATGAAAAAGAGAAAAAAAGATATTCCCCCAACATCCTTTTCTCACTAGGCTAATGTAAGACAGTCCCTCCAGAAAAACGCGATTATGCGATCGCTGAATTCAATGCAAAATCAGCCAAAGTCCGCATATTTATGCGGGGGCCGCATTTTTTCAAATACGCCGCACTTTCGCCGCATAAATTGCCGATTTCCGTGCAAAATATGCGGGGTTTGCATAATTTCATAATCCTCGCATTTTCGTTGCAAAAAAAGTCACATGTATCTTAGCAGAAAGTTGAAAAATGTTGCGTTTGCTTCACACAAGAGCAGCCATTTCCCCCTGTTTCTATGGGAACGTTATGAAGTGACGCAATTACGCGACGCCAGACAGACTCACGGAGGCGATTGACATCTCACAAATCGAACTCGTATAACTGTCTGTCACACGTTCTACCGTCACATCGTTACTTAATAAACAACATAAGATAAAAGAAGCAGCATCAAACAGAAATTACCCGCACACATGGGGTGTTCGAGGCGCACATATAACACTGCAGAGAGTTCAACAGGGAACGCGCAGCTCTTAAAGGGGCCACACCTTATTTACACTCGTTACAGTCTGAAATAAAACAAGATGAAAAATTAAATATTCCCAGCACTTTCTATGATGCAGTATGCTTGCTTATCAAAGGAAGTAATAAGAAATGACTCTTACATTAGCCGAGTGAGAACAGGATGTTGGGGGAATCACTTTTTTTCTCTTTTTCATCAAACCGCAATTTTTGCAAGTTCCCTCAATTTTTGCAAATTCCTGCAATTTCATCGCATAAAATTGCATAAATATCCCGCATATTCCATCGCATTTTTAAAGAAAACGGGCCACGTAATCAATCAATTTTTGCCCGCAACAATCACAAAAAAAAACTCAGCGTTTTTCTGGAAGGACTGAATACTATTATGGTAAATGTTATATATAAATCGCAAATTATTTTACAAATTTTTGGAAATTACCACCACAAAATCAGTCATTTTGATCGCAAAAATCACAAAAAAAAATCGTGAAATCCTGGTGGGACTGGTAAGAGTCATTTCTTATTACTTCCTTTGATAAGCAAGCATACTACATCATAGAAAGTGCTGGGAGTATTTAATTTCTCATCTTGTTTTATTTCAGACTGTAACGAGTGTAAATAAGGTGTGGCCCCTTTAAGAGCTGCGCGTTCCCTGTTGAACTCTCTGCAGTGTTATATGTGCGCCTCGAACACCCCATGTGTGCGGGTAATTTCTGTTTGATGCTAATTCTTTTATCTTATGTTGTTTATTAAGTAACGATGTGACGGTAGAACGTGTGACAGACCGTTATACGAGTTCGATTTGTGAGATGTCAATCGCCTCCGTGAGTCTGTCTGGCGTCGCGTAATTGCGTCACTTCATAACGTTCCCATGGAAACAGGGGGAAATGGCTGCTCTTGTGTGAAGCAAACGCAACATTTTTCAACTTTCTGCTAAGATACACGTGACTTTTTTTGCAACGAAAATGCGAGGATTATGAAATTATGCAAACCCCGCCTATTTTCCACGGAAATCTGCATTTTATGCGGCGAAAGTGCGGCGTATTTGAAAAAAATGCGGCCCCCGCATAAATATGCGGACTTTGGCTGATTTTGCATTGAATTCAGCGATCGCATAATCGCGTTTTTCTGGAGGGACTGTCATGATGTGAAATCGAATTTGTCTTGATCTTTTGACATAATTGGTCATTGTACCATTAAAACTCCAACAGCTCATTTTGACTCACTGACAAATACATTTGCATATGCCCGCCTTCAGAGCAGGACATCGGGGAATAGTTATACATCATCACACCATAGGCTCCGCCCACTGGCGTTCAGTCGCTAAACGGCTGATATTTGCCTACCCTGGATGTGAGGTGAGCGTCAAAAGCAAACAAAAGCCATTATAATCACTGATGCTGTCTACACTGATACAGTATACAGATGTGTTCAGTTTCTGCTTGAGTCTGAGCTGACAACTGGACAAATGGAAGAGTGAAACAACATTTGCTTTGATCGATCAGTGTGTCGGAAACAAGTCGATGGTTTATTTTAATAGCGTCCCGGATTAGTCGGATGATTATATGTTTGTTCGGGGCGTTTTATTTTGTAATCGAGGCACAGTGCAATGGAGAGTTCACAAAGAAACTTTCGTTGAAAGATTAAGCATCACAATTCACAAGTAAATGATTTGATAATGCTTTGTTTGCAAATGACGGTTTTATATGGATAGTGTTTTCAGAACACTTACTCGCATGCAATAGCGAGTGTGCGTTGATACTGTTTCCTTTGCATTGACGTTAGCCAATCAAAACAGTGTTTGTTCACTGACAAGCCTTAAAGGAGCCTTTTTACGATATAATTGTGGAAACAAGAGCGTTCAAACAGTGAACGAACACGAACACTCAGTATGTATTTTTAACAATGTTTAAAATGTGTGATATTTGTGAATTTGATTATACTCATTTCCTCGCTCTGGTGCTGGGTACTTGCCACAAGAGACCCCGCCCACACACTCTGTTCTGATTGGCTGTGGTTTGTGATTGATTTAGTCGCGTCTGGTGTGGACAGACAAATTGCTTGTTGCTGAAAACTTTTTCGCATCGCCTCTGTTTAGGACTTAAAAACAGATTGTTTCAGAGAGAGGGTGAGAATGAAGGTTGAAAATAATCGTTTTCCCGCATATATTGTATATTTGTTTGTCGTTGTTTTTTTTGTATTACTTCAGCACTGTAGGGCAACCTCTAGGAAAAAATCCATGTCATGACCCCTTTAACCCCTCACTTAACCTAATTTTACTTCACTATATTACTATTAAATCCTAATCTATTCATGACAAACTATATATCATTGGAAAGGACTAAGACTCCTAAATAGATATTTTAGGTCTGTTTTTTTTCTTACAAATTATGAATGAACAGTAATATATGAATTTATGACAAGAGTGCGCCTCAAAAAATCGACGTCATTATAGGAGTTTCTGACCTTTGTCACAAAAAGTCGACGCACACACTTTTAATAATTGAAACTTTGGTTTTTAGTGCTAAAAGTTCATAATAAAACATAATTTAATAACATAAAAACATAATTTATTATGAAAACCTTTTCTAATCTTAACAAAACGCATATTGTCAGAAAGGTCTGAGTCTCAAGGTTCCATATTTAGTGACAGAAGTGATATTTGGATAGAAATTTATTAATTTGTTATGGCAAAATGCATACAATTAAATCCAATAGAATTCAATGGCACCCGGTGGCTATTTTTGGTACTACGCCTGAACAAAATCTCATGGGAACTTCAATTTTTGTGATATCAACTTTAAATTTGAAACACAACTTGGGTAGATATATAGCTTTCATTTTATAGTAAAAAATATTTTGTAAAATATTTATTTCATATTAAAAAAACTCTATTAATAAAGTATATTTGATTTACTGTAAATTATAACTTGCATAACTTTTTCATACTTTAATTTTTTGAAGTGCTTTCACTTCAGTAATAATTTGCAAATTGTTTTCTTTAAAACAAGACCAAACTTAGGTCTATATTCCAAAGCATTCTTGAATCACAACGATTTAAGTTTGTATAGTGCATTTTAATGTCAATTATCGAAAAGGGGGGTGACAGGTCAGTACTGTCCACTTATTTCTAAAGTTCAGTTTCTGCCTTAAATTAACCCTTGTGCGTCAATTAAAAAAAGTTACACATAGGTAAAAAGAGGACAAAAATGTCCATGTCAAAAAACTGTCATAAAAATGTGATGCTTCGGAGCACAGACTTAAGTTTGGTATCATTTTAAAGAAGACCCTTTGCAGATTATTGCTGAAGTAAAAAAATAATAATAAGTAAATCCAAAAAAAAGTTATATGGGTATAAGTTTATGAAAATTATTTATAAAATAATATTTTATATAAAATATATATTTTTTAAATCAGGTTGAACTCAAAACTACAATAAAATCAAAGCCATAAATCTAAATCGGTTGTGTTCCAAATTTGAGGATGATATCTCAAAAAATGAGCTTTCGGTAACAGTTTGTTTGGGCGTAGTAAGATATTTTCCCCATTGGGTGGCAGCAAAACCCCACTGGAGCTCACAGTGATTGGATTGGAATTTGCAGTTTTTCTCTCTCAGTATTACAAACACACACATGCGCACACACACACACATATTTTTTTATAACACACATACTAACCACACTCTGACATCCATACCAACACACCCACACAAATATTGTTGCATAATTTATCCAGTCGGCTCTATAATATGCCGAAGCAGAAAACAGGAATAAAGCGACATTTGTTTTATAGGCCAAACTTAAAAAAAATGGCACCATCTGATAAGAAATAGTAAAAAATAAAATTTTGAAGCCTTGCCATCAGAATGAAAGCCTCTTAACAAAGATTGCATAATTTTATAGTTAACTGAACCGGGGATTAAAAATGGCAGTTTTAATGGGTTTCAATGGGGACATTTTTGTCCAAAAGGTGCTGAGAGGGAGTATTTTTTATACCTAATGCAAAAAATATTTTTTTTAAGAAAATGACGGTGAAATAGTAAAATTACAATAAAAATACACACCTGTGCCAAGTTTTTTGCAGTTAGCTTTAACACAGGCAAAGTGATCAAAAAAACAAAACTGAAAAGGACAAAAATGTCCACAAGGATGCACAAGGGTTAAGTAATTTCAACTGAAAATACATTTGTTTAACTTAATATAAAAAAGTTGCTTAAATGATTTTGATGAGTTAAAGTAATGTAAAAACATACGTTGCCATGACTTATTGATCATACATACATTGTTTTACAGTGTAATGCTGGTGCAAATGTAGTCTCCTGCAAATGACGTCCCTCTCCTTTATTGTCTCGTAGAGAAGTTGAATCATGCATATTCTTTTTGTCGAGTCACATTGTCCTGATTGCCACCGCTGACCATGCCGACGGCTGCCAACGACACATGAATTCAGACTGACAGATTAGTGTTAGCTGTTCCCAGAGGAGAGGGGACCCTGACAGTGCTGTTCAGACTGAGCTGCTGTCAACACTGATGCCATCATCATCATCATCATCATCATCATCATCATGTGTTCTGTGCATGCGACTTTCAACTCTGTGAAATTAATGAAGTCAATGAATCTGTAAAAATGTCCCATCATAAAATCTTGCTGATCTAGTTGAGTCTTGACTTAAAAAGTAATCATTTAATATAAAATAATATTGGCAACAGGAGCTGAATGTATGAATCCCATTGCAAGACATCATTCCATCCCAAACAAAGAGCTTTTATGCTTTTATTCATGTGCTGTTTTGTTTACAGCTCAATAGTCCCCGCCTCAGACATTCCTCCTGTGTAAACCAGTTATTGCTGCCTTTCCTTCTAGAAACATGACAGATGTTTCATGGGGATTTCACGGTGCATTGGCTCTAGTCTACTGTAGCAAGAGGGTCAACTTTTCAATCTATATATTCATATACTCTTAAATATATTAAACCGTATTTCACCAACAACATTTAGGCCTATATTACAATGTAATGAAGTACATTGGCTATTTTTCCTTATTTTAGGATACTGAAAAAAGCAAATGCTGGATGGTATCGAGCACATACAAATGGTGCCCAAGTGCAGTTTATTCAAACATTACATACAACAGGATCAAAACATAAAACAAAGCATGACGTGGCATGAAACAAAACCGTGGACAAAGACTTACACAATACTTGACAAAGACACGTGGCAAACATGAGGGCTTAAATACACAAGACAAGGGACACCTGTGAACAATGGACAGACGATTAACCAATGACAAGACACATGGCAGGATCACATGACAGACATGAAACATGACATGAACAAAACCAAAAGACCAAATCGCTCAGTTGAGGCGGATGCATATTTTGAACGGATAAATAGACATGCACACGAACAACAATTGTAACATTTACCGAATAAATCTCTCGATGTGCAACATAAAACACACGTGACTGTGCCTCAGCGTCAGCTGTGATTGGATAACTGGAGTAACCAGTGGACCAATGGCGTCGCAGCATCTCAGATGTTGGTTTGGTGTTTCTGAAGCGCCGGAGTCCAGAGGTTTAATTCCCTCCAGAACGCTCGCCTGTGTGACTCCAACCCGATCTCACGACCAAATCGTACGAATTCGACGAATGATTAAAAAGTGGCTGATTCGTAACAATTCACACGACCTCACTCGTACGAATTAATACGATTTTGCTAAATCGTACACATTTTACGAATTGGCCAATTCGTACGAATGACCTTCCCCTTACCCCGCCCCTAAACCTAACCATCACGTGGGTTTATACAAATCGTACGAATTAGTACGAGTGAGGTTGTGCGAATTAGACACTTTTTAATCATGCGTCGAATTCGTACGAATTGGTCGTGAGATAGTGTTGGACTCTCCTGTTCGAACTCATTCATCAAAATGAACGAATCTTTTCCTGAGTCAGTTCATTCATTTCGTTAGTTGAACGAACCAAATGACTCGGAAAAAGATTCATTCATTTTGATGAACGAGTTCGAACAGGAGAGTCACGAGAACAGAGCAAGGCGAGCATTTGAGCTTATAAAACTTAAAGTTTGTTATTTATTTATTAAATGAGCGATCGTTTCGCTTGATAAGACCCTTATTCATCGTCTGGAATCGTTTAAAGCCCTTTGAACAGTTTGCACTGAAACTGTCTTTTGGACCTTGAACCGTTTGGTTCCCATTGAAGTCCATTATATGGAGAAAATCCTGGAATGTTTTCATCAAAAACCTTAATTTCTTTTCGACTGAAAAAAGAAAGACATGGACATCTTGGATGACACGGGGGCGAGGAAATTATCAGCAAAAGTTTTTTTTAAAAGTGAACTACTCCTTGAATATGGAAGGACTGTGGCTCTCATTGCAGTTTAGATCAAACACTGGCAGTGGTGGAGGAAGTACTGAATCTCAGTACTTAAGTAAAAGTACAAATACCCAGATAAATATTTACTTTAGTAAAAGTAGAAGTAACACAATGACAACCATACTTAAGTAAAAAGTAAAAAGTACTTTATTTTAAATGTACTTTAAGTATTAAAAGTAAAAGTACTTGCATAACAATTTATTATCTTAATGTCTATTTTCTAATGATTAATAAAACATTTAATTCTAACTCATTCAACCTAATAGCCTACTCCATAATGATGTTCAATAATGATGGAAAAAAACGTCACCATTTCTGAAACAAGCTTGCAATTAGGCAATATCATGCTTATCCTTACTATATGTTAATATGTTTGGCAGTAAACGCGATTCATTTATGGTGTAATTCTGAACCTCTTGGCTTGCCATAATCCTAACCAAACCAAACATATATTACACACGGTGTGTTTCCTATGCACGTAAAAACAAATTTTCGCGTATGAGTTGCACGATAAACACACTGCGTGTGAGACGCATTTAGTGTGACCGGCCGTGCTGTTGATATACTGCCGGGTTGATATACTGTATCTATGGCAACCAAACGTCACTGGTGTAAGGGTTAGACCACTAGGGGGCGCCATCTGCCCAAATATATCTGCGTCTCATTTCACGTTAAAGGGTGCCATGTGCGTTGGATATTTACGTTTTTGCAAAAGCGTCCGATATGGCGCTTTAGGATGAGAACGGGCTCGACGGTCAGATTACGTTTTGGCAGGGGAAAAACTGATCAGAAAATGTAACGAAAATGTAACAGAAGTTGTAGAAATGTAGTGGAGTAGAAAGTATAATAATTGCTGCAAAATGTAACGAAGTAAAAGTAAAAAGTAGGCACTATTTATTGTACTTAAGTAAAGTAAAGATACGTGAAAAATGTACTTAAGTAAAGTAACGAAGTATTTGTACTTCGTTACATTCCACCACTGAACACTGGACAATGTAAACTATTGTTATAATACTTTTTTCTCTCGGTATGTTGCAACATACTTATTGTATTTTTATATTTTTTTTGTGTTTATTTGAATCTTTTCTGTTGTTGGAAATAAAAATAAATAAAGGAAGGCTGTCCTGAGCAGGTCTGGGCAGATCCGACAGCGTTTGGCCTGTCCGGCTCCTCAGAGACACATTCAGCTCAGCAGACCGGAAGCAGCTTTAGCATGATCCCAGCGCTCAAGGTTACGGGAGACTTAGAGAGGGGATTTCCTCATAAGGGCTTGTGTCATCCTCACAAATACCCACGATTATCCTGTAGCCATGAGATATTCAGCTTACAAGCTGTTCTTCAGCTCTTTTCTGTATTTGAAGTGCTTTGAAATCTTGTTTGAGTGCTATGAAGAAATGCAAAGTTTAGGCTACATTACATTCAAATATACATTTCTCCAGGTGATTTATAAGTCATCTTTTATTTTTAACCCTCTCTGACCTATATATAGGCTACAGTAGTAGGCTGTTTATTTATCTTAATGATAAGCCTGACCCGCATCTACAGGTATTTAATCAGTCACTTACAAACAGGGTTGCCAGGTTACAAAACTATCTCAGTGACCACATCCAATAAAAATGAAGAGTTCAGATGCAAAAGCCTCTAAATGCCATTTGAAATTTTCTTCTTTAATGATGATTTTGATCAAACTTTTATATTTAAGTTCAGTAATTTCACTTAAATAACAATTAATAGGTAATTATCATTGCCATTTAAGTGAAATTACTGAACTTAAATATACAAGCTTCATAAAAATGATCATTCTAGAAGAAAATTTCAAATGGCATTTAGAGGCTTTTGCATCTGAACTCTTCAAATATAAATCAAAATATGCCATTCAATTTATGCCATGATATAAAATGAAGACTTATACCAACCATAGGGATCATGAACGAACGCAAAGGCTCTCTAGCAGAAGTTTTATTATTGTAGAATATAAAATATTTCAATTCAAGCGTTTAAATATGCCTATGATTTAAATGCAATTTGTCAAACATTTTACCCGCAACATTTAGGACATGCATAGCCTAATGATGTTATTCTTTGACGTTCAAGTGCAGTAGCCAACAACACTGTAATACCAACGTAAAATAGTTTGGTAACGAACACTTTATTTTACGACCCGCAAACAACAATAGTTTTCTTATATTCCCACTAGGAAGTGACAAAGTACGCAATCATAACAAATAGCGAATTTGAAAAGGGAAAACATTTTAAAAAGCTGACAATTCTAGTTTATTGTGTTTTCGCTAATTATTCATCTATGCACAACCGTCCTGGCCCTCGCGTCGCGTCATGAGCGTTGCGTCTTTAGACGGCGAATCGAGTTATAAATAGTTCAACTTGAGAAAGACCCGCGTTCACAGCTGTTTTTGAACACCACAAGGTCCTCGCGTTCACTGCACGCATTGCGTCTCGCGCCAGTGGCGTTGCGTTTTAAGACGCGTGGCAAGTTAAAAATAGTTTTGCTTTTAACAATGCCTCTTCAGATCTCCGCGTTCACAGTTCCGTCGCTGTTTTTGAACGCGAGAACGCGTCCGGTGAACGCCCCATGTTTTACGAATCGCGTTCTTGCAATGCCAGCGTTGTTGTAGTATGACGGGCGCGTTGTAGATGTTCGCGTCGCGTGTAGTGTGTGTGAGAGGCGCGGGGAGGGTTCGGCTGGCCAATGCGCCAATAGACGCCGATGGCTTGGAAAGCCGCTTCTGTGCGCATGATAGTATGAAGACGCTTGACTCGGGCACGCGTTGCGATCTCACACAGCTGTGATTGAGAAAATATTCCCGATATCTGCTCATAAATGGACGGATCAGGAGCCTCGGCATTCGCGATCCACTTGTCGTCGAGGGAGAGCAATCATAGGGAATAATGGGGAATGCAACACCCAAACCACTGATAGGTAAGAGATGGATTGGCTGGCCATCGTCTTGCTACAGAAATCAAAAGCATTTTAGTCTGCTTTAATGTGGATAGAGATGTTTAATAGCTTGATTTCTTGTGCAAATATCACGAGATCCTGAACTATATTGGGATGACAGTGTGTTCTGCGTAGGAGTGAGAAGATGACTGCTGGTGTTCAAGTTATTCATTTCTTAAATGCTTTTTTACTTCAACAAAGAAGATGATTAGGCTATATTTGTCATAACAGACATGATAACAGAGTCATTAAAGAGAGCAGAAGAGCTAATGTGGATGATTGAATCCCTCATCCATGGGAGCATCTTTGTGTTTCAGTCTCCAAATCTCCCAGATTAAATGTTCAGAGTGTGTCTCAAGCATATAGACACACAGGCTCCATTTCAAGCCTAGATTTACCCTATAGATCAGTGTACTTATGTTCTTGCTCCATTGAAGCACAAGATGAAGATCATCAAACCCAATATTAAGACAATCAGAAGTTCAAGTTCATTTCTCACCAAACTTGTTATTATGTGGATGCTATAATTGGTCAACAGAGTTGTATCCGTCAAGAAAAGAATATAAAAGAATTTGGTCTGAGCTTTAAATGAGATATTTGGTATATTCTACAGTATCAGTAAACTTTGAGCACATGTAAGTATACAGAAAGGTTGGGATTGAGTATGCGGATCATTGAACCCAACAGATTATTCTTTGTCTTCATTTTCACAAATAAAGCTCTATCTGGTATCCATTATTATTTCCCACTGTGTGTTCAGTCCCCACCCGAGGAACAGTGGCTTTAACAGCACAATGCACACAACTAACATGCATGCATCTGTTGAAAGGTTTGATGAATGATTTATTTTTAGGCAATGGTGTGCTTGTGTTTAATGTGCATGAGTGTATGGCTTGGCATGCAGTGCAGGACTGAGAAACACACGATTGGGATCAGGCCACGGTACGTGTTCTGGAAGTGTCTGGAAATGTATTCATCATGGTGTTTTCATCACTCTTTTCATTTCGGCGATTTATTAAATGCTATAACGCCCAACAGGATCACATGGGTATTAAACATCAATGAAAGGCAGGGAATTTACATATTTATTCGTTGAGATCTGAGGCCTGGAGATACGAGTTGGCATATAAAATTATTAAAATGCAGAGTGACTTTTGACTTTTCAGTCCATTGATTATGTCTGTTTATCTTGCATTGTATTTATGTGATGACTTGTAATCGAGTTAATGTAAAGTTGTGCAGTTTGGCTATATGCACCTAGACAACAAGAATAAGTCAGAACAATGATATAGTAAATAAGTTTTATTGCGATATGCAGTTCTGTAAGGCATGGGTAATATGGTCATTCAATTTTGCCACAATTTTCATTCAACTTCGATTTTATCAATATTCTCATGTTAATTATAAGTGATTCTGGTTTGTTTTGCAACTGATATGGGTCTCACAACCGACATGTGCTGTAACTGTGGCTTTGAATCAGATACTAACATTGTGTATCTGGACATCTGACCCACTTTTAAACTCGTATCCGATTCCCATTGAAATTCCAAGCCACCACGAGGCGAGGGAATTTAAAGGGGTCATGAACTGGCTTTTAAAATTTTATTATATTGTTGTCTGAGGTCAACTTATGACATCCACTTGGTTTTTGCATTAAAAACATCAAAATGAATAAGTAATAGGCTATTTTCTACCCTTTATTGAGCCTAGCTGAAAACTGCTGGGTTTGTATGGTTTCGCACTGAAGACTTGGAAGTAAACGCCCACTGCTGTGAGTGGAGAACAGTTTTGCATATTATAATGAGTTTCGACTCACTCGTCGATGCTCGTGGGGGAAATTATTTTGAAAACGTCCAATGTTGTAAAATGGCGACCGGAGTGATTCGCCCATACATGTTCGACCCAGAGTCCGTGTGTTGCACCATTCCTGTCAGATCCAATATAGACGGACAATGTTTTACCTCATCAGCTGAACGTCATTAAAAATAAAGTTTATCCATGCAGTCCTATTGGAGTCCAGAGGAAGCTTATGCAGCGACTGTCTTCTTCCACAATATTCTGTATTCGGTAGATCGATCCGATTTGTCATCAGAGGTAGGCATCTATGTTATTTGGCTATGCGTGTAATGCGCGAATCGGTGGGCGGGGCTAAATTTTGAAAAATTTGATTTCTCAGTTCATCACCCCTTTAATGATTAATTGGGGTGGAAATTTGACATATAGTGATTGAACACAAATAGAAACATTCAGGAGCACAGAAGCCAGCTGTTGTCTTCCCTTTTGCCAAATAGTAAGGAAAACACCCATAATGCACTGGGCATATTGCTGACCAAGGCCACTCCCACCAGTCCGCTCTGGACACGCCCACAAAATCAAAGACTGGAGCGTTTAGCGGGAGTGACTTACTCGCGGTTTGTTGTTTGCTATAAAACCAAACTCGGGTCTTCAGCCGATGAAGTGTAAACCCGCTCTCCCCATAATGTTCCCGCAGTCGGTCAGGAGACGGTGTTTTGTGGCCGTTTGAACACATTCGACCACATGAGCGTTTACACTGAAAGCCGTGTGTCTTCAACTCCCCCTGGAACTGGTCAAAGTGGACGAGCTCAAAGCGTTTCAGGCCCGTTTACTCCACTTAACGTTAGTTAAAGAGTAACTACACACTAAAAAAAACTTTAGTTAATGATCTGTAAGAATGGATCTTTATTAATACCAGTCATTGATTCGAGTGATTTTTTGGCATTTGTTTATAAAGTCTTCTATTTCTACAATATATGGTGTAAAAACGTCTTAGTGCTGCCCTCTTCAGGTTGAACGGTGGCTACTGCAGTTGGATGTTCCGCACTTCGTGACGTACGCAGGTTTCAGCTCACCGCGCGAGCTACGCCCTTGGCAGTATAAAAACTATCGTGTGTCGTCAAAACCACTGTAGGGAGTCAGGAATTGGAGTGTTGTAGCATCTATTTCGTCCCTCTATCTCCGCTGGGGTCTGCCCACTTTTTCAGCATTTTCAAATATTGCCAGTGGGTGGAGTCAGGCTCTCACCAGGGGTTTAGTTACCCTTAAACTAAGAATGAACAATACTTCTTCAGTATTTATTAATATTAGTTAATATTAATTTCAACATTTACTAATATACGTTATTAAAATCAAAGGTTGTGTTTGTTAACATTAGTTAATGCACTGTGAACTAACACGAACAAACAATGAACAGCTGTATTAACTAATATTAAAAAAAGATAATAAATACGGTAACAAATGTGTTGCTCATCGTTAGTTCATAACTAATGAAGTGTTACTGAGTCGTGAAAGCAGCTGATAGACGTGATTGCTTCAGAAAATGTGTTTTTATCTCACGTTTGCTTAGTTTTGCTAACACTCGCGGTGTGGTTTAGGGTTATTTTTTCTCTGGTGTGTGAGGCTTGAGAAATGCTGTTTGTATCTGAACATTGATGGCATAAAGCGAGCTGTAGACTCGTGTGTGTGTGTGTGAGAGCTAGAGATAAGAGTCTATGAACTGGACAGTGGCGTTGTTGTCATTATCATCAACTCTGAATGGATAAGCGTAAGGCTATATTTGGAAGCCACGACAAACCAGGGTCTGCTTCACAAGTCTCATCTCTCCGCTATTCACACACAGCGCAGAGCTTTAATCACGAGTGACTGTTGTGCTTCATGACTTCTGCCTCAGATCTGCTGATGGTGAAAACACACTTCAGGCCCGTCCACAGACTCGAATGCAGAGTAAAGCTGCCAGCCATTGTGTTCGCTACCGGAAGTCGTTCTTCATTTGCATAAAGTTGAGATCTGTTTAATTTAATGCAAATGAAGAGCGACTTTCGGGAGCAACAGCCATTAGGAGTGAAGTCAGTGGAGCGCGTCACTCGTCAATGCCTGACCGAGGCAAGTTGAACGAGAAGCTCATTTTAGCAGTCAGAAACTGTCCTATAATGTATGATATATCTCCGTGTACATACAGTGGTGTTCACCGTACTGACTCCGTGACTGAATGGTTTCGGGAACACAGATAGGCCGGTGTTTGACCGTTTGCTGCAGTTAAAGGGTTAGTTCACCCAAAAATGAAAATTCTGTCAGTATTTACTCACCCTCATGTTGTTCAACCCCGTAAGACCTTCGTTCATCTTCGGGACACAAATTAAGATATTTAAGATATTAAGATCGCTCCTGCATACAGTCCATAGGCTTCTTGAGGGACTGGCTCTTGCTGGCCCCGAAAAGTCATTAAAGACATCGTTAAAATACTCCCAGTGACTACAGGGGCTCAATCTTAAGTTTATCAAACGACGAGAACACTTTTGTGCGCCAAAACAAACAAAAATAACGACTTTATTTCAACTATTCACTTCCTTCTCCATGAGCCTGTAGTCAGTTAACGTAGTGTGATTGCGTAGAGCTACGTCACACGTAGGCTCACTATTGGCCGACGCTGGTCATGTGTGTGATGCGTGTGACGTACAATAACAGAAGCTTACGCTATTAAACTAGTAACCTGACTCGCGCAGAGGGAGAAATAAACCAATAGTTGAAATAAAGTCGTTATTTTTGTTGTTTTTTTGCGCACAAAAGTGTTCTCGTCGTTTGATAAACTTAAGATTGAGCCCCTGTAGTCACTTGGACTATTTTAACGATGTCTTTAATGACTTTTCGAGGACAGCAAGAGCCAGTCCCTCAAGAAGCCTATGGACTGTATGCAGGAGCGATCTTAATATCTTAAATATCTTAATTTGTGTCCCGAAGATGAACGAAGGTCTTACGGGGTTGGAACAACATGAGGGTGAGTAAATACTGACAGAATTTTCATTTTTGGGTGAACTAACCCTTTAAATAGCCGCGATGGCAAAGAGCACTCACTGTTTCTCGTTCATCTTTAATATTATGCATTTTATGTACTGATTCATTTATATTTAGACTTTTCCTTCCAAAATGTTTGTTTGTAGCGGCAATAAAACGCATTTGTTGTCTAACATAGAGTAACATCCGTGAATGTCACTCACAAACATTGCTAGGCAACCAGTTAGTGGGAACGCCCTCCAGCGACACTACAAGTAGCTTGTAGTGTGACATAGACATATACACTAGACCTCACCTTGGATACGGCAGTTCATTAGAACGAATGCGTCAATAGAGCCGCCATCTTGAAACAGGGGAGCCCCTCCACTTTAATGCATCAGCGTCAATGTAGTAGACACAGGTCTAACGGAAATAAAATCACCAAAAATCATCATGAATGCGATTTTTCTTGTTTTTTTGGTTTGTTCCAACGGTCAGACATGTGTTTATCATTGATTCCAGAAAGAAATTTTTTTTTTTAATTTAAAAAAAACAAAAAAAAACATTCTTCCTAGTTCAGATTTCATCCGTGAACATCATACGCTGCACAAAAGTCCGCCACCATCAATGAATTCGAAGTAAAGGCAGAGATAGCAGCCTTACCTAGCTACTTCCTATGACAAGACCCCTGTTCCAAGATGGCGGCGGTTTTGACGCATGCTTAGAACCCCCAGGTGAGGTCTAGTGTATATGTCTATGGTAGTGTGAACGGGCTTTACCAGCCTGTTTTTCACCAGTTGTCACCTGTTTTCACCTTATGTTTGATTATTGCTTGTATTTAGTTTCCTTCTGTTCAGTTAGTCTTTGTCGGTTCTTGTTAATGTTATAGTGTTTTGTGTGAGTACCATTTGCCTGCCTGTACTTGTTTGTTGTTTTTAAATCTTTGAATTGGATCTTTTTTTGCCTCGCCCAAACACATAACACGTTTGTATTTTTATATACAAAATAATTATACACAGTTACACAATACACACACACACATATATTATGTAAACACAAACCTTTATTTTGGATGCGATTAACTGTGATTAATCATTGCATATATATATATATATACATACAGACACACATGTTAAACCCACAATGTTGTGTTTTTTCGGTCAAAAAAACATGAAGCACATCATGTTGCGCATGTGTTTTTTAAATACAACACTTATATTTCTCTGAGACAATAAAAATGTTCATCATAATAGCAGTGTTGCGCACATCCTCATGAAGAATTCCCGTAACTGTGACACACCCTGACAGAATACAGCAGCAGATGCGACTCGTTTCACTGCTGTTAGATGCAATGCTGAACTTGGGAAATGTGCCACTGATTGTCTGTAAATAAATTAGAGCTAATCGGCACATAGACCGTAGGTTAGGTAGAGCTAAAAGCACAGATAGGACCATGTAAACTTAAACACTACTGTAACTAAGGAAGAAATAATTGTCTTATGGTTACGGTGGCCGAGAGAGCTCAATGCACAGCATCAGTTTCACGACGTGTGTGTGTGGGTGTGTGTGCTTCAAAAACTCACAACACAAGCAAACAGAAACACACTGCAAATAGCACAGACCACAGCCGAAATGTTTCCAGGGGACCCAATAAGCGACGCACGCGGCTGGGACACGCTTTATATATACAGTATATTTATATATATATATTAGGGGTGTAACGGTACACAAAAATCACGGTTCGGTACGTACCTCGGTTTTAAAGTGACGGTTCGGTACGTTTTCGATACAGCAAAAAGAAAGAAATGCCAGAGAAATTTCCTATTTGTTTAAAGAAAAAAATATTTTTAAATAAGTGTGAGTTTTCCTAGATCTTGAAACTTTCAGGTTTATAAATGGGGGTCATCTTTGAAGGATGAACAAATAATGTTTTGGTCATCACGTTAAAAATAACATTTCAATATATATTTATTTATATAATATTTGAATTTTGAAGTGCTGGAAAAAGATGTGTGAAGTACTTGAAAGCATTTCACCATTCCAGCCAAACTGGTTCCAGTTAGTGTTACTATATTAAATCCATGGTGAATGTTGCTGGTCTGTGGACGAAAGTATTACTAGTTCATTCACGGCACAATGTTTCTCCTGGTTTCCATGACAGCGCTGTTTGATCTAATAGAGATCTACGGTTAATAACGGAGAAATGTGAATGCATCTCACTAGATCTGGCAGCGATGTTATTACCTCAGAGGCCAATTCAAATGTTTTCTTTACCGGATCTCTTAGCGCGGTGTGGTAACAGTGTCACTTGATCGAGATCGGCTCGCGCTGCACAGATGTTGCTGGTCCGAACTGATAAACGATCCGTGAAGCACATAACGAGGAGCGCAGTTTCGTTCTGCTTTCATTACGCTTGCCATTTGATGTTGCGCAACGTTGTGTTGGTCGCGTCAGCACGAATTTTGCCGGCAGGAAAAATGGTCCAAGCAATCGTTCGGTTTGTATGCGTACCGAACCGGAAGCCTCGAACCGAAACGGTTCAATACGAATACATGTACCGTTACACCCCTAATATATATATATATATATATATATATATATATATTTTGCAAAACATACAAAGATGGCATGTTTAGGACATACAACCTTTATACAATATACACAGTTATATTCAAAGATAGAGAAAAGAACATGAGGGAAAGATATTAATCTCAGTTGCATTGTACAAATGTTGTGAAATGTTAGGATGAGCTGGCAAGATTTAAAGGAGTAGTTCACTTAAAAAAAAAAAAAAAAAACTTTTGCTGATAATTTACTCACTCCCATGTCATCCAAGATGTCCATGTCTTTCTTTCTTCAGTCGAAAAGAAATTAAGGTTTTTGATGAAAACATTCCAGGATTTTCTCCATATAATGGACTTCAATGGGAACCAAACGGTTCAAGGTCCAAAAGACAGTTTCAGTGCAAACTGTTCAAAGGGCTTTAAACGATTCCAGATGATGAATAAGGGTCTTATCAAGCGAAACGATCGCTCATTTAATAAATATATAACAAAGTTTAAGTTTTATAAGCTCAAATGGTCGCCTTGCTCCGTTCTGTGACGCGCGTTCGTGACTCTCCTGTTCGAACTCGTTCATCGAGTCATTTGGTTCATTCAACGAACGAAATGAACGAGTTGACTCAGGAAAAGATTCATTCATTTTGTTGAGTTCGAACAGGAGAGCCACACAGAACAGAGCAAGGTGACCATTTGAGCTTATAAAACTTAAACTTTATTTATTTATTAAATGAGCGATCGTTTTGCTTGATAAGACCCTTAAAAGATAAGATGTATATTTATGTGCAACAGTTATGTTAACAGTAATAATAAGATATTTCGGGTAATAACAGCTCATTAGCTCATGGACACAGTGCTGCGTTGTCATGGGAACACCCCAGGTGTAAGTAATGAAGAAATTAACCGTTTGCAAAGCCCCGCCCCCTTTAGTTATTCTGACAAGCCACGCCTCTCTCTCTCACACACACACACACACACCATGTTCTCACGCAGTGAAACACACATCATGGAGCAGAGAGGACACACCAGATTACTTTTGATATGAAACAAAGTCTCAACTTTCTCAAATTTGGTCATTTTTTAAAGAAATGTAAACAATAAATAGCGTTTTGTGGCTGTTTAGTGTGTGTGACAGATCGCTTAAAACGTCTCGTCTCTTCTAGTTCATTACAGCATCAGATAAACATGAATGAACATCAGAAGGAATGTTGTTTTAACTGCAGAAAGACGTCAGGACATCGTTTCTCAAGTCCAAATCCTCCATCATCAGTGTACTAACACTCCGGACTGCTCTGACGGACACACATGGAGGATTATGATTGGTCAGATCACCTGTCAATCAAACTCCCTGCGAAGGGTCAATTACTTTTACTTTTTTGTTGCTCCTTTCGCCAAGTGTGATCCAAACGGCTATACATAATACACACAATCCCTCCAGAGTCCCACTACAGGGCTCTCTATATAAAGGCTAGATATGTCCTCCACGCTGCTGGCCAATGGAGGTCGACGTCTGCACCTGGCGGCCATCTTGTCACAGGCAGCTCGCTCACTCGTAACATTGTGTTAATGGTGCATGCACTATATAAATGACCATAACTTGCTCAATTTTCTACCGATTTTCAAACGGTTTGTTTTGTTAGAGATGTAGTTATGACACTGCATACTTATGAATAAAAAGTGTATAAATAAATAATCATCCCGATAATTATAGCCACGTTAATAACGTTTGTAAGAAACCAAACCGTTTGTAAATCCGTCAAGAGTATTTGTGTTCGTGCTGACCACTCATCTTACATCAGCTTGCCTGTGACAAGATGGCCGCCGGTGATGTCGATGGAAACTCCGCCGTAACACGTCTAGCCTTTATATACATGTCTATGGTGCACACCAGCTAAAGCGTGTCCCAGCCGCGTGCGTCGCTTAATTCTGTCCCCTGGAAACATTTCCGCTGTGGTCTGTGTGCTATTTGCAGTGTGTTTCTATATTTGCTTGTGTTTGGAGTATTTGAAGCACCCACCCACACACACACACACACACACACACACACAGTGTTGTGAAAGTGATGAAGATGTTTTCTTAATATGCCGTGCGTTGAGCTCTCTCGGCCACCGTATATATTACTATTACTCTTTTTATTTTTACTTGTGTAAATCTCCTGAAAAATGTCCTGGTTGTATTTCACCCAAAAATGACCAGAGATCCTTAAAGAAAATGACACTCATTTTAGGATCTTTAACATTGATTTGCATTGTGACTGTTTCTTTCTTCTACTGAACACGAGTTACTTTGAGTAATGGGGCACAGTGACTTCCATATTATTATTTTCCATACTGTAGAAGTTTAATCAACCGTTTAGCCTCTCGTTTCTTCACAATCTCTTCTTTTGTGAAACTCGTTGAGGACGAGTACATGATCCCTTTGTCCATGACTGTAATGCAGTACTTGTTTTCATGAAATATCTTTTCTCATTATCGTAATGACATTTTAGGAGCCAAGGGTTGACATCATGATGAAGGGTTGCTTATAAATACGCATATTTACTTTATTATAATTCAATTTGCTGCGTAGTTGTCATGAAAATGCTGTCACAATGCAGAAATATATGTATATAAATATGTATAAATATATATAATTGCTATTGTTTATATTTTGATGTGTAATATAGCGATATTCAGTGTCGTTCGACTGTGACGGATGAGGGTAAAGTGTGTGTGTGCTTGTGAAGAGCTATTTAAGACACATCAGCGCTCGTTCCTGGAACCGGGAAAGAGTTACTGCCGTCAATCTGCTCTACTTTGATCCGCCGCACTGAATTATGGGAGCTCTGTCATCACGACATCATCACACTCGTTAGTGCTGATGGTTATACGCATGTTTCCTGGAATAAGGCCTTTATAGTGTCCTTGGGCCGCTCGTAAAAATGGTCTTATGAAATCACATTATTAGAAATTTAAGTGAAAAGTTGAATTGAAACATGACTAACTTGTGTGCGATTTCAACTTTTATTTTTAACCTAAAAGAAAAATGAATATCGTCAGTGTAGTCTTCAGAATCCCGCCGTTTATTTTATAAAAGTGTATGTATAGGCCTAGTAGGAAAATTAATTGTTATGAATACATATTTTTGCATTTGTCATAAAGGTGTATAGTAGGAGAAATAAATTTTATGAAAAAATGATAAATTATAAAACAGCTTTTTATGTCATGTAGGCCTTAAATAATGCTAATAATAATAATAATGGAATATTATTATGAGTTAATTAATCATGTTTGGCATTTGTGTGTAAAAATTCATATCGTCAGTAAAGGCTTAACCTTCAGAACCCGCTGTATTTATTTAATAAAGTATATATACTGTACAAGGAGAAATACGATTTTATGAATACATTATACATTACAAAACAGCTTTTTATGTCATGTAGGCCTTTAATAATGTGAATAATAATCATTAATTAAATAATTTGATACATAAATCATGTTTTGCATTAGTATCACATTTTTGTTTCATGTTTTTATGCTTTATTTCCAACAAATTGCAAAATCTAAATATATATTACTTCATCACTGTAAAAAAAATATTTTCAAGATTTGTAAACACAACATTTTTTTTTCTTTTGTCAAATCAGCTTTATAATAATTTATTTAGTTGCAATAACTTATTATTTTGAGTTTCTGATGATTAAATTAATCTCCTTCATTGTATTAACTCACTTTTTCCAGTTCAATCAACTTAAAGTTTTAAGGCAACACGGTTACTGACTTTTTTAAGTTAAACCAACAATATTTTTTTACAGTGTAGTAATCTCAACATTTTTTCTTTTGTCAAATCAACTTCAATAATTTATTTAGTTCAGATAACATATAATTTTGAGTTTCTGATGATTAAATTAATCTCCTTCATTGTATTAACTCACTTTTTCCAGTTCAATGAACTTAAAATTTTAAGGCAACCAGGTTACTTACTTTTTTAAGTTAAACAATCAATATTTTTTTACAGTGATAAGAACATATCTGATGCTTAACAATACAATAGAAATGACAAAAAAGAGAACAGAGGGTACATATATTGTTAAATAAGTATAAATAGATGATTAATGTTAAAATGAAGAGCATATTGCAGTTGTTGTAATTGCTTAGTTTGTTATTTTAGTGTTGGCATCACATCTATGCACATTTTAATCTCCTTAAACACTGTATGATTCGGTTAATTTCGGCATTTGTGAATTTATTTACATTTGTGAATATGACATTTACATAACAATTAAATGAAAGCAGCATCCTTTGAGCAACGGTCCAATAACCCTAATATCTCATGTTTATATGATAAGAGGAACACATTTAAAATATCAGCAGTGAATCTCTCAAAAACACTGAATCTCGGCAGGACAAAACACACCGACCTCCACAGAAGAGCATTTCGTGTAAAAGTTGCTTGTGTGGACTCTATGAATGATTTAGTGTGAGATTCCCTGAACCTCGTTTGTAAGGAGGAGTGTCACTAGTGTGTGTGTGTGTGTTTGCAGATGTGTGTGTATGATTGTCGCTCGCATCTCTGCACGTTAAAGATGACACAGACAGTTGTGTGTCCCAAAGCTGGCTAACTCTTCTGCTACACACTCAAGTGTGCATACTTTTTAGTCACAATAATAGTACACACTTTATTGGGCGTATCTTTATTTGATTGTTTTTATTATGCAGCAGCACCTGTGTGTAATGTGTGTGTGTAATATGTCTGTAATGCGTTCATACACGCGCCTGCAGCGCCGCCCGGTGACCAGTCAGCAGCACTGCATCAGTGTACTGCACACTCACACACACACACACACACTATTAGCAGCAAGACATGAAGACAGTACAGTACTCACAGTACACACAAAACATACTAAACACATATAATAAATACAAATATTGCCCCAAAAAAAGCACAATCTTGTTTGAAGTTTTATGGACAAAATAGAGTAAATTATAAAAACTGGTCGGACAGTAAAAGCTGTGATGAATGTTTAATGTGTGATAATGAACGAGGGGTTAATGAAGCCTCGGCACAGGATAGATGAACTGGCGTAATAGAAAAAACCTGACAACTGCTTTCAATTACGCATGAAGTTTAGTTACGTGATAATTTTAAGGCCATGTGTTTCTTCACTTTTTTTAAAGGGGTCATGAACTGGCTTTTTAAATTTAGTTATATTGTTTTCTTAGGTGAACGTATGACGTTCGCTTGGTTTTTGCAATCAAAAACATAAAAAATGAATAAGTAATAGGCTATTTTCGACCCTAGTTTTGAGCCTAGCTGAAAAACACTCGGTTTTTATGGGCGTCTCGCACTGAAGACGAAGTAAACGCCCACTGCTGCGAGTGGATAACAGTTTTCCATATTATAGACCATTTCACAAGATGTAAACAACACTGGTCCAGAAACACTTCCTGTTTCAGTTTGTAACTGTTTTCTTTATTTCACATGTAAAGAAAACATCTTAAAGATGTTTGTTTAACTTTTTGATTCAGTTTTACATGTTCTGTTGGTTGTATTTTATCCCAGCTTTTATGTAGTGTTAAAAAACTGAAACAGGAAGTGCTTCTGGACCAGTGTTGTTTACATCTTGTGAAATGGTCTATAATGAGTTTCGACTTTGGCAGAAAGCTGAAGGTGATTGCTGATAGGCTGTCCCAATCAGTGGCAGCTGCACAATCCAATCACGTTTGAGAGGGAAACAACAATTTGAGGGTTTCCGAGATTTTTCTTATTGCCATTTTTTTTTTTAGAAGTAGTCACTTATTACTCACGCTTATGGATGTATATAGAAATATATTGGAGTAAAGAGTACAATATTACCCTCTCAAATATACTTGAGTAAAGTCATGAGTACTCCCCAAAAATGGTACTCGAGTAAAGTACAGATGCCTCAAAATTGTACTTAAAGGGTTAGTTCACCCAAAAACCCTCATGTTGTTCCAACCCCGTAAGACCTTCGTTCATCTTCGGAACACAAATTAAGATATTTAAGATATTAAGATCGCTCCTGCATACAGTCCATAGGCTTCTTGAGGTACTGGCTCTTGCTGTCCTCGAAAAGTGATTAAAGACATCGTTAAAATAGTCCAAGTGACTACAGCGGCTCAATCTTAACTTTATCAAACGACGAGAACACTTTTGTGCGCAAAAAAACAACAAAAATAACGACTTTATTTCAACTATTGGTTTATTTCTCCCTCTGCGCGAGTCAGGTTACTAGTTTAATAGCGTAAGCTTCTGTTATTGTACGTCACACGCATCACACACATGACCAGCGTCGGCCAATAGTGAGCCTACGTGTGACGTAGCTTTATGCAATCACACTACGTTAACTGACTACAGGCCCATGGAGAAGGAAGTGAATAGTTGAAATAAAGTCGTTATTTTTGTTGTTTTTTTGCGCACAAAAGTGTTCTCGTCGTTTGATAAAGTTAAGATTGAGCCCCTGTAGTCACTTGGACTATTTTAACGATGTCTTTAATGACTTTTCGAGGACAGCAAGAGTCATTCCCTCAAGAAGCCTATGGACTGTATGCAGGAGCGATCTTAATATCTTAAATATCTTAATTTGTGTTGCGAAGATGAACGAAGGTCTTACGGGGTTGGAACAACATGAGGGTGAGTAAATACTGACAGAATTTTCATTTTTGGGTGAACTATCCCTTTAAGTACTGTAATGTACTCCGATACTGTCCGGCTCTGGTTTGCTCTGCTGGTAATGGGTTTTCTAATGTCCTCCACAGACTCCAGCCTGCAGCGCCGCCCGGTGGCCAGTCGCCAGCACTGCATCAGTGGTGTCGTGGACCGCCCCCCCGCGCCCCCGCTCAGCCTCGGGTCGCCCCGCTTCCACCCGCACGCCAAGGGCAAGAACATCCGCCTGGACACACAGCTGCGGCGGGCCGCGCGCAGGAACAGCTTCTGCCACGGCGTGACCTTCAGCCAGCGGCCCGTGCGTCTGTACGAGAGGGTGCGGCTGCTGCTGTCGGGGGTGCACAGCGGCTGGAGCGGGGCGCTGCGCTTCGGCTTCACCAGCGCCGACCCCGGGGAGCTCGGCTTGGCCGACATCCCGAAGTACGCCTGCCCCGATCTGGTGACCCGGCCGGGGTACTGGGCCAAGGCGCTGCCCGAGAGGCTGGCGGTGCGCGACAGTGTTCTGGCCTTCTGGGCGGACCGGCACGGACGCGTCTTCTACAGCGTCAACGAGGGCGAGCCGGTGCTCTTCCACTGCGGCCTCAACGTCTCCTGCCCCCTGTGGGCCATCATCGACATCTACGGCATCACGCAGGAGGTCACGCTGCTGGGTGAGTCACACACACACACACACACATATATACACTCTCAATGTTCATCATCAGTGTGTATACGGCACAAAAATGTGTGTGTGCTACTACAGACTTTAGGGATAAACACTGAGATCATGTAGATTTTCATAACTAAATATTGTTTGTTTGTAAAGTTTTGTTTACGGGCAAACATCCTAAATCTGAGAATGGGAGTCATTGAACTGATCTGAGTGCTTTCTTTCTTTCTCACTCCTTTTCTGCAGCGCTGAAGGACGTGCTTCAGCTTCAGTCGGCCGGGTTATTGACCATGTTTGGTCAAAGAAAACGAGAGACAGAGAGAGAGAGAGACAGAGAGAGCGAGAAACAGAGAGAGAGAGAGAGAGACAGACAGAGAGAGAGCGAGAAACAGAGAGAGAGAGAGAGAGAAAGAAACAGAGAGAGACAGCGAGAGAGAGAAACAGAGAGAGAGACAGCGAGAGACAGACAGAGAGAGCGAGAAACAGAGAGAGAGAGAGCGAGAGACAGACAGAGACTTTTTTTTACTTTTAACCCACTTTATTACAAATAATCCAGGGTTAATTAAACCTTACATAGGTTTTTTTTTAAAGAATTATTTAAAATACAAACATATAATAATAAATTATTATGTTATATATTATTATATTATGAGAGACAGACAGAGAGAGCGAGAAACACAGAGAGAGAGAGAGAGAGAGAGACAGAGAGAGGTGCAGAGAGAGACAGAGAGAGATTAATAAGAAATTCGAAGCAACTAAAGATGGTGTTAATTCGGCAACAAATGCAATCAATAACATATTTAAATTAAAAAAGCAACACATAGAAGTGAATTGAAAAAGAAAGGCAAAAAATACACTAAAATACTCCAAAAGATGTAAAATGGCTTGACAAAACATTAAGAAAACAACTTAGAAAATGATCAAATCTGAAACATAGAGAACCAGACAACACTGACATAAGAGCTGAATACTTTTAATAAAAGCGCCGTTTGACTGCCTGTTGCTATGGTTACTCACAGCTGATGTCGCCAGCGCATTTATTTATTCATTTCGAACGGTGAACAGTTTCACCAGAACTGCTTTACTAGGTGTCCTCTATCACTTTTTAATCGACACCCTGCAGCCAATCAGAATCGAGTATTCACCAGACCATGGTATAATACATATTAATGCATTTTTTGCTACGTGTCCCGCCTCACCTGTGTCTCCCTCCTCCTCAGAGAGCACGTTTGCGGAGAGCGTGGGCTCCAGCGTCCTGAGCGCCGCACGACTCAGTGCCTATCTCCCGCAGAGCAACCACGACTCGGCCAACTACAGCAACAACCAGCTGGAGACCAACCAGGCCGCCGCCGCCAAGTTCGCCACGCTACACCTGAGCAACTGCAACACGCTGATCCCCGTCTGCGGCTCCTCCGCGCCCTCGTCCTCCGTGCACAGGCCGACCCGAGGCCCGCTCGACACACACCTGCACTTCCACCCGGTGCGGGGGCCCGACGTGGTGCTCTCCAACGACCGCACTGTCGCGTGCACGCACTTTCTGGACAGCAGCCGGACTCTGATGTTCAGCGACCGGCCCGTTCGGGTGGGCGAGACTCTTTACGTCGAGGTCGGGCATTTGGGGTTGCCGTACTTCGGGTCGCTTCTCTTTGGCATGACCTCTTGTGACCCTGGCAGCCTCAGCGCGGGGGACCTGCCGGCCGACCCGGAGGTGCTTCTGGACCGTAAGGAGTATTGGGTGGTGTACAGGGGGTTCCCGGTGCCGGCGGCCGGAGACGTGCTCAGCTTCACCTTCATGCCCAACGGAGAGGTGCATCATGGGGTCAACGGCGGGGCGAGCACTCGGCTCCTGTGTGTCGACTCCTCTCAGGTTCTGTGGGCCTTCTTCACACTCCACGGGGCCGTGAACCGACTCAGGATATTAGGTAGGATTCATTAAGAAATGGAAATGATCAAATGAGACAGGCAAACCACTTAGCTTTTTGACATCGGCTGTCACGAGGCATTATAACTGTGTCGTGAATAGTTTTCGTGACCTCGACTACAGTGGTACACGTTGGATTTGTCATTAAAAAGTTATAATGGCCTCATGACAGCCAATGTCAAAACCAACCACCTGACAGTTTAATGTAATGTTAACCCATAAAGCGAAGTGCTTTCTTAACCCTTGTGCATTAATTATAGGTAAAAAGGGGACAGAAATGTCCATGTCAAAAAACGCTTTGGAGCACAGACTTTTGTACAGAAGTTTGGTATCATTTTAAAGAAGACCCTTTGCAGATTATTGCTGAAGTAAAAAAAAATAATAATAAGTAAATAAAAAAAAAAGTTATATAGGTATAAGTTTATGAAAATTATTTATAAAAAATATTTTATATAAAATGTATATTTTATAAATCAGGTTGAACTCAAAACTGCAATAAAATCAAAGCCATAAATCTAAATCGGTTGTGTTCCAAATTTGAGGATGATATCTCAAAAAATGAGCTTTGGGTAACAGTTTGTTTGGGCGTAGTATTATATTTTCCCCATTGGGTGGCAGCAAAACCCCACTGGAGCTCACAGTGATTGGATCTGAATTTGCAGTTTTTCTCAGTATTACAAACACACACACATATTTTTTTACAACACGCATACTAACCACACTCTGACATCCATACCAACACACCCACACAAATATTGTTGCATAATTTATCCAGTCGGCTCTATAATATGCCGAAGCAGAAAACAGGAATAAAGCGATATTTGTTTAGGCCAAACTTAAAAAAAATGGCACCATCTGATAAAAAATAGTACAAAATAAAATTTTGAAGCCTTGCCATCAGAATGAAAGCCTCTTAACAAAGATTGCATAATTTTATAGTTAACTGAACCGGGGATTAAAAATGGCAGTTTTAATGGGTTTCAATGGGGACATTTTTGTCCAAAAGGTGCTGAGAGGGAGTGTTTTTTTGTACCTAATGCAAAAAATATTTTTTATAGTAAAATTACAATAAAAATACACACCTGTGCCAAGTTTTTTGCAGTTAGTTTTAACACAGGCAAAGTAATCAAAAAAACAAAACTGAAAAGGACAAAAATGTCCATAAGGATGCACAAGGGTTAAGTTTGATCATTAATCTGCTATATCATGTTTATGACAGGTTGTGATGTCTCAGTAATGTCAAGTTGTCATGACAAAGACATCTCAAACAATGTCATATTTCCATTATAGTCCAGTTTACGTGGTGGTTCATTTGTGTGGTATGAGCCAGCTGTGCGTGTGTCAATAACTTTCTGTATAGCTGCTTTATTGCTTGAAAAGAGATCGCACTCCCAGGGTTCCTCGACCCGTAACTAATGCATTCAAACGGGTCCAAAAGTCGACTTTATTTCAGGATGACGCTTTTCCTTTACTCGTGTTCCTAAATAATTCCCTCGTGTCACATTATGTGATTCAGAACAGCATGGCATTCTGCAAAAAGCAGGGAAAATCACGATGGAAAACAGTTTTTTTTGTTCCATTCATTTCAGTGCAGATGATTATATCAGACGAAGAGCATGCGTGAGGGATCAAACTCGCACCATGGGACAATTGCATCACGTTAATGTCTTAATATTACTGTATCGAAAACAGAGCGTGATATTCCTCCCTGGAATGGAAAGTGGAATATGCTGCCTAATATTAGTCACAAGGAACAAGAGGACATGCTATAGTTGTACTCGAAATGATTCAACCCCCATTGCAAATCAGGTTTATTGGCCAAATTTACAAAAATCAAATCAAACAAAAGTAATTGCAATAGCTCAACACAACAAATTCATGCATGTGGTAAATGTTGCTCTGTGTGTCCGTAAGGAACGGTTCAGGCCAGCCCCCCCACCTCCCCCTCAGTGTCTCAGGGGTCAACGCCGGACGACAGCGACTCTGACCTGGCTTTCAGTGTCAACAGATCCTCGTCAGCATCCGAGTCGTCTCTGGGTGAGTCTCCACATCATCCGCTCACATTCACCGGCCAAATGCTCATATCATCAATTGAAATGACTGATTGGCGTCGGCATGATATTAATTTTCATCTTTCACCCTGCTTCTAAATGCATGTTACTGATCTCATAGTGACTGATTCATCCGTGCAAGTTTCATTTTTAATGTTCGACTGAAATGTCACCACTGGATCTTCCAAGATCTTCTCCTAGGACGTACGCAGGTTTTCTCCAATCATTGATTCCTCTTTAACAAGCTCATCTTGAGAGCCACGCCCACATCTCAACATCCAATCAACAGCTGATGCACACAACCAAGTCCAGCCCTATATTTATTTATTTTTCTGTTTGCATGTCACAACACTGGATAAAAGATCTGTCGGTACTTCCTTTCCTTCGTGACTTTAACATACCTGTAGAAGTTTGTTTTTACGGCATTTCACAAGCAAATTTTGACATTAAAAACTTCAGACATGTTGTTAAACAGTTATTAAAGCGGTATCAGCGGTACTTCCTGTCGGCCGCCTTAACTTCTGTTGGGTGTAATACACAACCTCACCACTAGATGCTGCTAAACATCACGCACTGCACCTTTAACGTCCAGAAGTGGCGTCCTGTGCCGTGATCTCGGCTCTCTCGCACCGCAGCGGGTTTACTGTGTGTGTGTGTGTGTGTGTGTTTCAGTGACGGCTCCCAGCTCTCCTCTCAGTCCTCCCGTCTCGCCCACCCTGTCCTCGTGCGACGCTCCTCTGAGCATCAAGAGCAGCGAGTGCACCGTGTGCTTCGACCAGGAGGTGGACACTGTCATCTACACCTGTGGACACATGTGTCTGTGCAACGACTGCGGACTGAGGCTCAAGAGACAGACCAACGCCTGCTGTCCCATCTGTCGGAGACCCATCAAGGACGTCATCAAAACCTACAGACCCTGAAGGGGCGAGCACCTTTTCTATCAGCGCAACATCTGGACGAAACTTGTATTTAATATATTTGTGTATGTAGCTTTGCTTTGTGTAGCAGTAAGCTCTTTATTTCTCTAAAAGCAGATCAGCTGAAGCCAAACGTAACTGAAGATGATTTATGGTTTCTGAGGATTAACACTGGTCAGATACTTCGAGTGCCTTTAATGTTCCTAAAGCGGCGGCTAATGGATTAGACAATCATATCTGAGGTTTACGTGTAAATTGAGAGGTAATTCAATGGGACCTCGAGATAAAAAGGAAAGTTTTAATGTGCAAGTGATTAACACACAGTGCTACGAATATGATATTGTTTGACATTCTGATTGCGGTGTTAAAGTGAGGACAGATTTGCATTGTGAAGGGTTTGACGATATGTTGCACTTATAAGGTAATCTCAGCACTAACACACACCTGTCCTTCTGACTGAAGCCATTACAGACGTGGACCGTCCCGGACGACTGCATCCACACACACACATCAATGGTTTATATAATAGAGTGATGTGGGATTGTATTTAATGTCAGATATAGTTTTTTCAAAAGTTTTCGTTGTTTTGTTTGGGAAATTATGTTTTCTTCTATCAGCATTTTTAAAAAATCAGGCTAGAAAAACAAAAAACAAATAGTGTAGAAATTGCAATCAGTTCCCTTCTAAACACAATTAGATGTACAGATGCTGTTATTGATATGATTGATCAGCTGTCTGACATTATTATGAAGAGTGATGTTGAAGAATGGTGATGATGGCAGAAGTTATGTAAAACTATTTACATAAATGCAAGTACTCATACTCATGTAATGGAGCGTACCAGCCATAAATCAAGTTTTCTACCAAATGTAAGATGAAAATCTGCCAATGATTGACACCAACTTATGATCAATCATATGTTTGAATATGAGTTTCATATTATTGTCAATAAAACAGTTCTGAAGGATACGCACTATTATTATTGTGTGCTTTTCATACAATGAGAAACTGAACGAATGCATGTTTGTAGTCTTAATACATTATAGAAATAATTCCTCTACAGACGCATTTAGTTGATTAGAAACATTAAATATCAATAAATCAAATTTTTACAAAAGTAACCGAAAGCTTTTTGAGATAATTAATCAGACGTGAGAGCAAAATTACTGTAACACATAAACATGTAGTAAAATGATGATCGAAATGATCAATGATGAAGTACCCCCACCCAACCAAAAACATTGACTCATTAAAATCATATAAATCTTCAAAATTGCAAGGACTGATTCAATAATTGAATTAAAAGTGAAATTTCTGCTGGTTTTTATCAGAGCTACAGAGCTACAAACTCGAAAAATAAAATAAAAGTTAATTTATTGCAGTAATTCAACTTAAAATGTAAAACTAATATATTAGACTCATTACATGTAAAGTGAGATATTTATTTCCAGTCTTTATTAGTTATAATTGCGATGATTATCACAATATTCTAACTTTGAATTTGGGGTTTTCACAAGCTGACAATCATCAACATTAGCCTATAACAAATAAAGACTTGACATATCTCCTTTGCATGTAATGACTCATGAGTCTATATAATATATTAGTTGCACCTGTAAAGTTGAATAAATTATATAAATGTATTTTTGCACGATGTTTTAATGTTTCGAGTTATTTGGAATTGCACCCGCAAACTCTTAAAAAATAAAAGGAGGTTTTCACAGTGATATCATTGAAGAACCATTTTTCAGTGATCTTAAAATAAATTCTTAAAATAAATATATATATATTTTTCTTAGTGTGAAGAACATTTTAATAAATCGACAGAACCGCTTTCAACTATAAAGAAAAGTACAGTGGGAATATTGAAGGTTTCTCGTTGTAACATTTATGTAAACAAAGCTTTATTTTTACGAGTGTTTCATGATTAACTGCGTTCTGGGCCGGGGAAGAAATTATATAAATTATAGAAATTAAAACGGTCGTGACATCCATTTACGTAATGTTGTCTCCCTCTGCTGTAAACATTGTTCATCCACTGCCTCTGAAACATCTGTCGCCTTTTTTATACTCAGGTTGATATAAACATAAACACATATTTTGATTAAAGAATGGTTTTCCTAAACAACTTTATGCAGTTTTGCTAAGAACATGCTCCTGAAAAAAATAATCAGTACCAACAATTCGTGTCTCCGCTGCACCTCCAGAAGAAGTGAGTGTAAAATTTTATTAACCTTTATGTTAATCTTTTCAAATCGCTTGCATGCTTTACTGTGAATGCGCTAAGGTTTATACTCAGGGTACATTACGACATGTTTTCTATGTACGACGTTCTCAATATAATTCATAAGCCCATGTTTATAATGAACAACATG
This sequence comes from Pimephales promelas, assembly GCF_016745375.1. The sequence goes on along the minus strand of NW_024121688.1, from coordinate 715,488 downwards.
TTACGGTTATTGTGTTATTATAAATTGAGTCAATAAACACATAGCGTTCGTACAGCTCACTAAGTTAGTCTAACATTACCCAGCCATTACACAAAGATAGATCAAAGTGACATTACGTTAAACAACCATTCAGAAATTTCCTGTTCGAGCCGTAAAGGGATAGTTCACTTTGAAATTAATTTTTGATATGTTTTATCTTCCCTCAAGGGCATCCAAGATGTAGGTGTCTTTGTTTCCACAGTATTTTCAATTTTGACATTTTTCAGTCAAACCGTTGTTGTCTATCAGTCATACACTGGAGGTTTAGGGGGTCCACCAAAGAGCATGCACAGAGAAGTCCAAATTAAACATGATTTAATGACTCGTAAATGTAAGTACACATTGATGGCCTAAGACACAAAACGAGCAGTTTGTGAGAGAAAACCAACAGTATTTATATCGTTTTTACCTCTTGTAATCCAAGTGATCTGAATCAGTTGCGCAATGTCCAACTGAACCGAACTGAATCAGTTCAATGTTACGCCGGAAGTGATCGCTTGCGTGTGACGTCACTCAATATTTACACGGAGATTTTGGAAGTTTTACCTTTTACTAAACATATTTAGATATACCGAAATCGTCTTCCATTGCGGTTTCCCGTATATCTAAATATGTTTAGTGAAAGGTAAAACTTCCGAAATCTCTGTATAAACAAAGAGTGACGTCGGCGCGCAAGCGATCATTTCCGGACCGAAGCGCCCGTGCCATTGTAATATGCCATAGACATATACACTAGACCTCACCTTGGGGTTCTAAGCATGCGTCAAAACCGCCGCCATCTTGGAACAGGGGTCTTGTCATAGGAAGTAGCTAGGTAAGGCTGCTATCTCTGCCTTTACTTCGAATTCATTGATGGTGACGCACTTTTGTGCAGCGTATGATGTTCACGGATGAAATCTGAACTAAGAAGAATGTTTTTAAAAAAAAAAAAAAAAATTTATTTTTGGAATCAATGATAAATACATGTCTGACCGTTGGAACAAACCAAAAAAAACAAGAAAAATCACATTCATGATGATTTATGGTGATTTTATTTCCGTTAGACCTGTGTCTACTACATTGACGCTGATGCATTAAAGTGGAGGGGCTCCCCTGTTTCAAGATGGCGGCTCTATTGACGCATTCGTTCCAATGAACTGCCGTAGCCAAGGTGAGGTCTAGTGTATATGTCTATGGTAATATGCTGAGTAAAATGTGAACAAGACTGTGTTTTCACCTGAGGTTTAATTCAGTCTTCACTTTAAATAATTATATATGTTAATGTTCTGCATTAATTCATATTTTTACTGATTTTGTTTGAGGTTAAAAACGTAATGATGACATGCTTGGGATGAGTGCATCTGATTGGTCGTGTGTGTGCGCGGGCACTGGGTGGTTGGGGAGTTCTCGCGAGACGCTTCATTCTAAGTAAAAACTCTTTTAATGAGGCATCTCGTCTGACTTTTCACTGATAAACCTGCTCCCTTTCAGGTACATGAACCGTACATTTGCACTCATCTGAATATTAGTGACTAAACTTATTTTTGATAGGTTAGGTATATTGTGTTGTTGAGTTATGATACGGGGCGAATCCAATGTGAAATGCAAGAGTTTACAGCCGGAGAGCACGCGGTTCGCGCGTAAATCGTTTATGTGTTTATCAGTAGAGTGATTAAATGGATACGGCTGAATTTATGTAACGTGCCCTATTTAGTTAAAGGTTGATATATGATCTGTGTTTTCACGTGTGTTTATGTGAGATTGAGGCTTGTGAATATAGACAGTGTCGCTGTTTTAGGATGCACACTACTTTAAGTGCACTCATTTATTCACAGTGAACTTGGGATGCGTTGATCTAAAGGATAAAATAATAGAGCTCATGCCAGTGTTGTAGTCGAGACCACCTCACTCGAGTCCGAGTCAAGACCGAGACCAGAGAGAGTCGAGTCCGAGTCAAGACCGAGTCCATAGAGAGTCGAGTCCGAGACCAGAGACGGTCGAGTCCGAGTCGAGACCGAGACCAGTGAGGGTTGATTACCTAATTTACTTTTATTTACTTAGAGAAATCCTTTTTTTTTTTTTTTTTTTTTTTTACTGAATTTACTTAGAGTTTAAAAAATATGATCAGTTTAGGGTAAGGCCACATAGTAGGTGGTCTTAAAAGTAATTTTATTACAATTTGTCATGCGCAGTTGCGCACTAGAAAATCACCAATCACTGGGCGTGTCAATCAATTTAAAGAAATATTTTATTAACATACATTTATAATCATTAAAAATATTTTTAATTGAACTCGAGTGGACTCGGGAATAATTCCGAGTCCTAAAAAAAAAAATGTTCGAGTACGAGTCAATTCCGAGTCCAAATGCACACGAGTCCATGACAAGACCAAGACCATTAAAATATGGTCTCGAGACCGAGTCCGAGACGAGTCCGAGTCTCGAGTACTACAACACTGGCTCATGCATTGTTGTGTAATAATTAATCATTTATTGCCAAAATTCAATTCTAAGTATAAACTCTTATAGATGTATTTACTTTGGCTGGTAGATGTGTGTATAATGCCATCCCCCTTAGCCTCCAGTGTATGACTGATAGACAACAACGGTTTGACCAAAAAATGTCAAAATTGAAAATACTGTGAAAACAAAGACGCCTACATCTTGACTGTGCTGCTTTCTCCTGAAGTCAACAATGATCTCCTTCATTTTGTCATCATTCATTTTTTTGTGTTGCATCAGTCCACAAGCTGTTACACCTCCTCCCTGTAGGCCCAACCCACGTATTTAGTAATTTGTAAAATAATTAGCTAAAATTATTCTCTCAAAATAACCCCCTTCAGACCCCTCTGCGTCACACTGTCGGGTTTATTTTGAGGACAACTGGCTGGATTACAGCATCCCTTACTTATTTCTCAGACTTTTGACTATTCTTGTGTAAGACTGCAATGGACTACTTGCACTAAGCTTCGCGACGCACTTCCGTTTGGAAACAATATCACTTATTTCCGGTTACGTTTACTTTCAATGTACTGCGGTCAATGAGTTGAACAAATACCACCTAAAATGAGTGTCTGTAATAAGATTTTATATTTTGGACATTTTTATTGACAGAAGAAGGGATATTCTGATGTAGCCTACCGTCTGCAGAATTTTCAAAACTCATCGGAACGTTAAAAAAAACCCCAAGGCAATACGAGAAAGCTGCGGCTGTTAAAAATACGCCATTATTTCACCACAGGGTGTCAGTGTTCGTCTACACTAGTGACCGCGACGCTGAAACATCAGTACGAAACACGAACATTTATTTATTTGGATTATATATTGTAATCAATAATCATTCAGTGTCGTTTTTCCCATGTCAATCCCGTTTTACTATTACATGTTCATGCCCAAAATGCTTAATTTATTCAGAGAAGTTGACGTAGGTAGGCACCTCATGATCAATTCATTCATTAAACTATTTTAAAAAGACAGGAATAAAGCACCAATGCACACTTTTTATTAGTCAAATTCATTAAAAAAAAAAGTAAACTCAAGTATAGAATATAAGTAGGCTAATACTGTTGTTAATGAGAAGACATAAGACTACTGCAGGTTAGTGGATACATGTATTTTGCCTATTTATTACTCCGAATCGAACAGTTAGAAAGAAAATAGGAACATTTCAGCAGGCTCAAGATAATTAATACAGAGATCGTTATTCATTGTTTTAATCAATTGGCATCCATAAAACGTAGTGATAATCTGCATTCTCATGTATGGACGTGTTATGTGGACGTGCGATGAACCGGAAACTCTCGATATGTAATGAGTAGAACGCGGAAGTAGTTGTGCAAGTAGTCCATTGAGTTACTCTTTCCGTTATGTTATCTGCACATAATAGACATGACGAAACAAGAACTAAGCCTTGGACACACTTACACTCAACACACCTTTGAACATCTGACAGCGCTTGTTATATTTCTTAATATCCCATAAGGTAAAATTTGATCTTGAGTGTATGACTGGATGGCGTGGCCATCGTGGACGAATCTGCTTGATCTTGTATAAATATGACCCTTCTTTAATAAATTTGAGTGTTATGGAACAGTCTCAGTTTCCTGATAGCTTCGATGCTACAGATTGTCTACATGAAAATGAATTTAACTGAAGTAAAAAAAATAAAAAGCCCAGACTTTCTACTCTGCTCTTGATACGGTTTGGGCGCCTCCTTCCAAATAAATATTCACCCATTTTATAGAGTTTTTACAAGATTTGAAGAACCAAACAGAACAGCTTCAATATGCAACATTTATTTATGGATTAAACCATTACACATTCAGGTCGTAATGAATGAGACTTGAGTAGCCGACTAAAGGTCTGTCAAGCTGAATCATGGTGCCATTCCTGTGTTTCTTCTGAAGATGTTTATTTAACATGGGCCTTCCTTCTGGATCAAGATTTGAGGATCTGATGCCCTAAAAAGAGATTAAACTGGATATTAAAGTTTGAAAGTGGCAGACTCAAAACGTTTTTAAACCTACAGTATTTTATTTTAAAAAGCATGGATTATTAAACTCACTTGATGGCACCACACATCATGCATTCATTGCCGTATGTTATTCCATTGGATCCACACACGGGTGAATATTCCTTTGTGCACATGTTAGACGAGTGGCTGCAATCAGGCTGGTCACATGAAAAGAAAAAGCCTTGAGTTATTTGCACCTGGAAGTAAGCATTTCAACAGCCTTTATTTACTCACCACTCTTTCTCCATCAGATATGGCCACTGTTTGTGTCAAGAAGAAAAAACAAAGATTAAAGTTTATCATGATATGGCAAGAGGAAATAACATACATGCTAACTTCTTGTTTTGCCCATGCAAAGTTTTGTTGGACAAAAGCAGAACTTTAGGCTTTTTTTGTTTTTGTTTTGTGAACTATCCCTTAAATCAGACTTAAAAATGTCTGAATGTGACTCATTTTACGCATTTTTCAGTTGTCCTACTTTAGCAAAGGTGAGAATCTGCAGACTAAACAATCAAATTCTTCATTATGAACAGAATTAGACTGTTGCTGAGTACCAGTGTGTATCGCAGGTCCTCTCGTGGCACATTAGCAACTTCCTAAAATATCAGTTGTTTGTGAATTAAAATTATTATATTACTCACCTAGGACGCAGAGAAGGACGATGATTCCTCGAGCAAACATTGTTCACAGCTTGAGATTCAACTCACTTAAACTGACGATATGATCAGTGATGAAATGATTCGGCTATTTATATCAATACTGTATCCGCCTCTTACCGTGGGAGCAGACCGTCCATCCCACTGATTTATCACATCACAATTGCACCTATAGTTCAATAGATGTATTTACTTTGGCTGGTAGATGTGTGTAATGTCAAATGAATAATCACTTCAGTTGTACAAAGTCAATCATGGATAACATTTACAGTTTACTCTCTCTGATTCAAATCATTCAGTTCCTAAACATACTCAACTAGGGAACTATTTTCAAGTTCAAAAAACAAAAAAAGCAGAAAAATAAAAAAATGTGTCTCATAGTCGATCATGACATCCTTTTGCAAAGACTTCATGCTCTTGGTTGAATTGGTTTGCATCTTACATTAAGGACAGAACTTTTATCTGTTAATTTGGGGAAATGTTTCTCATCTCATGCTCAAATCTCATCTGGTGTTCCCCAGGGCTCTGTTCTGGGTCCTCTTCTTTTATCCTTATATATGCTTCCACTCGGTCATATTGTTCAGAAACACAACATATCATATAATTTACAGTATATGCAGACGACACTCAGCTGTATCTTCTTGTTAAAAACAACAATTGTTCTGTGTCTAATCTGTTTGCATGTCTTCAAGAAATGCTGGATTTCTTACAGTTAAATAGTGATAAAACAAGGCCCAACAGTTCTGTTAATAATGTTAAAAATGACATTGGCGTCATTTTTAATCCCACATTGTCGTATTTATTCGTTATGTTATAAATCTGTTTGAGGGTGGTAACATTTTAATTTGTCCATTTGTTTTTTTGTATCTCCACATTTAAAATTTTGTTTTGAGTTGTTTTACATTTGTTACAGCACTTTGGTTTCAACATCTGTTGTTTTTAAATGTGTTAAACTTGTCCGTTCCAAGTCTGTTCATTTAAAAAAAATGATGTGTAAATATATGCAACCATTTGCATGAGGCACCAATAAAATATATAAAATACACGACTCTTTAATTGATATCTTCCTTTATTTCAGATGAGAACATTTCTTAATAGGCCAACAGCATATATTTTATTCCGTTTTAACATGTAACCAACAATACTGCCTATATTTAAACTCGTTTCACAAACATTTTAGAATAAAAAAAAATTTACACCTTTAAAAGCAATTTGAGTGCCAAATTCACGGCGATGAGAACTCTCCAAAAAGAGGACGCAAATGCCCACGCTCTTGCGTCACCAAATCACTTTTAAGTATGCTTTAAAAATGAATTACTTTTGTACTTTTACTAAGGTAATTTTGAAAATGAATAGGCCTAATTATACTTCGCCATTCCACCGAAAGGGTGACATTTCTGTCCCCAGGACATTGTATGTAAAAAAATGCATGAAAATTCACCTTTAAAATATATTTTATTATTAATCAAAATGTCCTGCACATTATGCTAACTACAAATTTAAAATGTATAATGAAAAACATTAATAAAAACTACATAGAACACAAAAAAATTGCATTTTCTGCATGTCCCCACTCTTCATCTCTAAACTTTACCATGAAATATAATGATTAAAATCTTTCAGAAATATTATTTTTTTTGCATTGTTGTATTACTTTATATCCAATCTATGATTTAAAATGTTTTCTTTTCATGAGAAAAAAATATTTGATCTAATATTTTAGATAAAATACAAATTTTAGTTGTGTCCCCGGGTTTTCACTCAGTCCTGTTACCCTAACACAAACCCCCCTCTGAAAAACTTGGAATATTCAACAAGACACATTTTCAACAGGAAGTTGCATCATCTGGATCTACTGTATTCAATGGGAAGACCATAAGTAAGTCCTCACAATTAAATTTCTGTATATTTGATGAAATTGTAACTATGACTGAGAAGGTCAATCTCAACATGCTGTACTGTTACCTAAATTATTTCTTAGATTTTATTCATTTATTTTAAAAATATAAACTTTAGGTAAATCACTAGAATTTGGTACGTGTCCTTATGCTATTAGCGTGTATGCTATGTGGCCATATGTCATGTATTTGATAACTTTTTGCTTAAAAACTCAATCCTGTTACTTTCAGTCCTTTTACTTGTATGAAAAATAACAGGAGTGAGTTAAAGTAACAGGAGTGAGTAGAGTCCTCTGTTTTGTTGATTTAATACTGTAAATATTAGTTGACATAATACTATTCACCTGAATTATGAGGTTTAAGGTTGTATTTACATAAATTGTAGACATTAGTATTAGTTTTACAATGTGAACACCATACTTCTAGGAAGCCAGTCCACCACAAAGTAACTTAAACGTTTTGTCTTTGTATTTCTTATATTTTGTAGAAGATGGATAAACCCCATACTATGTAGATGCCAGAAACACCCACCTAGGGCATGCTGCACTGGGAACAAGCAAGACACACCTGCAACCCTCTCTTTTCTCCCTTTTTTTGTCTTAACTTCCCTCATTCTCCCTCCATCTCTTCTTCTCTCTCTCCTTTTTTCTCTTTCCACCTCCATTGCTGTGAAGTACTACTAGCACATAGTAAATCACTTCTACACAGAAATCTTATGCACACATAATCATATACACTCTCTCTCAAACACACACAGTCATGTACAGTATCTCTCATACACACTCATTTAGACACTCATTCCTGTTGCCTAATGTTCATTCCTGTTACTATTTTTTTTTTCTTTTTCTAAAAAATTCATGTTAAACCACTGTTTTTAACAGTTTTGTTTGGTCCATCATTTATACATTTGTTTAATACATTAAATTATTAAAAAAAAATTATAAACTTGAGGCTTCGGTTTTCTTTAAAGTGAAAAAATGGCTATATGTTTTATATTAAAATAAACAACACCTTGCCTTAATATATAGTGATTTTTTTGTCACAAATATCAATTATTTGAACAAATAACCAACAATTTCTTTAAAATAAACACTTTCTTGTGGGGAAAACAAAGGAATTAATAGACATGCTTTTAAACATGCTTTTTAAATGGCACATGAGTTTCGGTAACAGGACTGAGAAAACATGCGTCCATAGTCTGCTTAGAAACCTTGTAAAAAATTAAATAAAGTTGCCTGAGATGGACCAATGCACATTTTGAATAGTTAAACATGTGTAGTAATAGATTCAATGTTGAAAAAAAATAAAATGAAAGTTTATTTTTGAAGATTTACAACAAGCAAATGTCACCCATTCGGTGGAATGGCTAGACTCCACTTTTTGTAAGACTGCAATTGTGTAACTTTTTTTCTGTTGTGTTATCTGCACGTCATAGACTCAAAAACAAGAACTGAGCCTTGGACACACATATAGAACATCTCACAACTCATGATAACTCTTGTTGTATTTCTATATCAGGTAAAGGTTGATCTTGAGTATATAACTTGATGGCCTGGCCATCGTGGGCAAATCTGCTTTATATTGTGTATAATTATGACCTTTCTTTAATAAATTTGAGTGTTATGGTACTACACTTTCTCGGTTTCCAACTGATAGCCTCGAGGCTCCCTGAAAATTTATCTAACAGGATGTGTTTGAGGGCGTAAATATACAACATTTATTTATGGATTAACCATTACACAGTCATAAATAATGAGACATGAGTAACCGACTAAGTTATTGGAAGGGTTAAACATGGGGATCTTGATAAAGATTTGACCTTAGTTAAAAAGTTAAGATTAAATTGAAAATTAAAGTTTGAAAGTGACAGACTATTTTTAAACCTACAGTACTTTATTTTAAAATGCATTCATGTTTAAACTCACTTGATTGCATGTATCGTCATATTGTTGAATATTCGTATTGCGTATTGTAATATTCGTATGTCGTATTGCGAGTGATGAAGCAGACAGGTGACGTGAATTGAACATAATGAAGAGAGTTGAATGGAATTTAGCTGATGAGTAATATGTGGGTCAGTTCAGGCAGAGAACTGAACGAGTGATGATGACAGACGTGGATGAGAGTCACTGATGGGGATCGCAGGTTCGGGATCGGAAGACGAGGACGGCAGGTAAGTGGAAAAGGTAAGGATTGAGGTAGAGTTTGTGTGTCCATGGAAAGATGAGTTCAGACAATGAAGAGTGGTGCAAGTGAACGTATATAGTGAACAGGTGACGAGGTGCCGGTGTGGTGATTAGTAATCGAGTGGGTGGAGTCTGTAGATCTGGTGGAGCCGTGACATCACCCTCTCCTCCATGGGCGGCTTCTGACCACAGGGTGGAAAGATGATGACGACGGCGACGAGGTCTACCATGACCCCTGGGATCTGTGGTATTCTGAAAGAATTTCAACCTGGTGAGTGATGTCTGGACTTTCCACAGAGGTGGAGTGGATTGCGAGACTCTAGATGACGATTTGCCAGGAATTCTTTGAACAGAAGATAGACAAGACATGAAATACTCATCACTCCAATAGAGTATCTCACCGGACCTCCAGTCGATGTGTGGTTGGTGTTGAATCATCCACGGGCGTCCCAGGATGAGATCTGCGGTGGATTCCTCCAGCACCATAAAGGTAATGTCATCCGTGTGTCAGACTGATCTCATGAAGTAGCGTGTGTATGACACGCCATTTTTGGCGTGCTATCAAGACGCATAATCGCCTTTCAGCGTGTTTATGAACGCCGTTGACTTAACGTTATATAAATATATGACTTACCTCAACCCCGTCCCTAAACCTAACCGTCACTGGGATTAATGGCATTTATGACTGGAGATTTGACTGCGTCTACAGACGCGCGGAATGATGCGGACGTTAATGGCGTAGACATACACGCATACACGCGGATACACGCGGATAGCTCAAAATGTGTAGAGATAACACGCCACCTGACTCGAAAGTGGCGTATATGTTTACGCAAAAGTCATGATGTCATGTTGCGTGTGTCATCCACGCGGAATCCACGTCATGTTGCGTGTGTACACGCGGAATCACTCGGACGTTAATGGCGTAGACATACACGCATACACGCGGATAGCTAGCGATAACACGCCACTTGACTCGAAAGTGGCGTGTATGTTTATGCAAAAGTCATGATGTCATGTTGTACATCAAGTTAACTGACCCATATTAATCATCAATCATAACAAGTTATGACTAATTATTAATATTTCCCCTTTGAGCTAACTCAATACAGCTGAGTTGCTGTTGTTCCCAATTGCTTGCACTTTGTATATAAAAAAGTTGATCGTGGAAAATTTCGTAGTGAGGAAATTTCACAAATGGACTTATTGGACTTGTGGAAACCTATCACGGTTCCACGCTTGAATTCACTGATCTCCTGAGAGCGACCCATTCTTCCACAGATGTTTCTAGAAGCAGTCTGCATGCCTAGCGCTTGATTTTACACAACTGTGGCCATGGAAGTGATTGGAATGCCTGAATTCAATGATTTGGAGGGGTGTCCCAATAATTATGGCAATATGATGTATTTCATATAATCTAGTCTAGTGCTCTGAACATTTTTGCTGGAAATTAAAGGTCCCGTTCTTCGTGATCCCATGTTTCACACTTTAGTCAGTGTGTAATATTGTTGTTAAAGTATAAATAATTTCTGTAAAAAAACAAAGTTCAATGCCAAGAGAGATATTTTATTTAACAGAAGTAGCCTACATGGAACGGCCCGGTTCCTCTACTTCCTTGTTTAATGACGTCAGTAGAACAGTTTGCGTTCACGTGCTATGGAAAATAGGACATTTTCCACTTATTTACCAGTGTGCTGCGTTCAAGTGCTTTTGTTGTCGTAATGTGGTAAAAAGATGGAGATCCAGACCTGTTATTTAGCTAAAGCTATTTTAGAGTGCTTAAGCCATCTGCTACAGCAAGAAAATGATTTATCAAAACTCAAAAGGTAAATAATATGCTGTATATTTTCTAGATCATGAATAGTATATAATTTTTTTTTTTTACATTCACGACTCTCGTGGTGCTCTCCGCCATTTTGAAATGGTCAAAGGTTATCTCATCCCTGATCTCATCTCGGCAACTCCTCAAAATATTCTACGAGTTGCCCAATGGTAAATACCATATGAGGGGGTGTTCATGTGCATTTTCTATATCGGCTTTTGGTATTTATCATAATTAGCTACCAGCACATGAACGCAGCATAACATCCGCCCACAGGAATGCTCCATCAACTCCCTCAACTTGCGTACTTCTTATAACTTAGCCTGTTTACTCAGCTCTTACGGTGATTTTCTGAAGTAAAACTGATGCTTCATCTTTTGTGTGATGTACAATAAACTTTATTAAACTCATCAGTATATGTTTGAGTTGGATCATCATTCGGACCTGGTCCGAAACAGCAGACTTGTAGGCTATAAATAAATAATGGATACATAATCCAGAGTTTCTGATATTATCGTCGTCATTCCGTGAGATGAAATCGTCGTGAGAGACTGAGCGCGAGCTCTTGAAGCTCCGCCCCCTGTGCCGGCAGCAGCAGCAGCTCATTTGCATTTAAAGGGAACACACTCACACAGCGCGTTTTTCCGAGACCCCAAAAATGACAATTTAAACATGCTGTAAAAAATGATCTGTTGGGTATTTTGAGCTGAGACTTTACATACACACTCTGGGGACATCAGAGACTCATTTTACATCTTGTGAAAAGTTGCTTTATTAGGGGACCATTAACATTTGAACTCTCTCTTGTGAAGTTAGCATCACCATTTGAGATGAAAAGTCTCACCTCAGAATACATTTCTTTCTTTCTTCCCCCACTCCTTCACCTACATCACCTGAATGTAAATTGCTATTGTTAGCAAAAGTCTATATAATGAAATGCAGCAAGAGACTCGGGGGATTCTGTAACCCAGACCAGCCCGTGATGTGAATACAACCAAAAGACGTATTCGGATCATGTGTTTTATAATGTCAAGGTTTTGCATCTTTTCTCTTTATTCCAGAGCATTTGATTTTTTGTATCTATTATCTTTGAACTGATTTTGAAATTGGCATGATACATTTACCTGATATAATAAATTGTAGGCTAAATGTTTGATTTTATTCTAATCGACTCTGACATTATTTTCAGTAAAGAGTTAAAAAGAATAGTCAAACATTCGCTCACATTTAGTAATGCACAGATGTCATTAGGAGTCAGATTAAATAATGAGTTAGTACATGAAATTTGTATTTTTTTTATTTAATCAAATTACTCTTTCCACATGGAAAGACAGTAACACACAGAGACCGTCACCTGCTGATCGAATGCCACTTACAGCACACACTTTTTACGATATTCTGCTCAGCTCTCTTGGGTGGTTTTTTTCAAAGTAAATCCGCTATTTTATCATCTTGTCTTTCCAGGATTTGAAAGAGAACACAGAACCAAACAGAACAGCTTCAATATGCAACATTTATTTATGGATTAAACCATTACACATTCAGGTCATAATGAATGAGACTTGAGTAGCCGACTAAAGGTCTGTCAAGCCTGTTGCCATTCCTGTGTTTCTCCACATGGGCCTATCTTCTGGACCAAGATTTGAGTGCCTGATGCCCTAAAGAGAGAGAGAGAGATTAAATTGAATATTAAAGTTTGAAAGTGGCAGACTCTAAACATTTTCTTAAACCTACAGTATTTTATTTTAAAAAGCATGCATGTTTAAACTCACTTGATGGCACCACACATCATGCATTCATTGCCGTATGTTATTCCATTGGATCCACACACGGGTGAATATTGCATTGTGCACATGTTAGACGAGTGCCTGCAATTTGCCTGGTCATAAAAGAAAAAAAAAAAAAAAAAAAAAAACGTGAGTTATTTGCACCTGGAAGTAAGCAATTCTACAGCCTTTATTTACTCACCATTCTTGCTCCATCAGATATGGCCACTGTTTGTGTCAAGAAGGAAAAACAAAGATTAAAGTTTATCATGATATGGCAAGAGGAAATAACCAACATGACATCATGACTTTTGCGTAAAATCTGTTGTTTTGTTGATAAAAACTAGGGCTGTCAAACGATTAATCGCGATTAATTATAATATACTAAATACACAGTGCACCCACATATATCATGTAAACACAAACGTTTATTTTGGATGCGATTAATCGTGATTAATTATAATATACTAAATACACAGTGCACCCACATATATCATGTAAACACAAACGTTTATTTTGGATGCGATTAATCGCGATTAATCGCGATTAATCGAACTTTAGTCTTTTTTTTCTGAACTTATGAGCATATCTATACCACGAGTGTCATTTCTCGTGGCATTTATACGCCAAAAGTGTTTTTTTCGTGTATATGGTACGCACTAAAAAACCCTGGGTTAGGTTTAGGGGGGAGGGGGGTGGGGAGTTCGTGCGTATTATACGCGAAAAAGTGCGTATCATATGTATGCGAAAATCGCGTGCCATATACACGCAAAAACTGTTTTTGGCGTATAAATGCCACGAGAAATGACATTCGTGCCATAGATACGAACTTTCATGAGATCGGGCTGCTTAAATCACACTTAAAATATCTGAATGTGACTCATCTTATGCATTTGTCATTTTTCCTACTTAACTTCAGCAAAGGTGAATTAAGACTAAAGATTGTGCAGACTAAACAATTAAACTCTTCATTATGACCCAATTAGACTGTTACCGAGTACCAGTGTGTATCGCAGGTCCTTTAAATCCATGGTGAAAAACTTGGGTGTATTTTTTGATAACTCACTGAAATTTGACAAACAAGTTAACGCTGTTGTTCGATCAGGCTTCTTTCAATTAAGAAAATAAAAAGTCAAGCCAATCTGAGGCTTTAGAGAGAGTGATCCACGCATTTGCCGCAATGTTTTTAAGTAGATAAAGCATATTCATTTTTACACATGTATAAATGTTCTGTACATTCTCTCAACTACACACATTGGTCAACTATCCATTGTTTTTAATAAATAAATTACCTTACCTTTCCTTACCATCTTGTTACAAATTAGCAACATCCTAGTATCAGTTGTTTTGTGAATTAAATTATTATATTACTCACCTAGGACGCAGAGAAGGACGATGATTCCTCGAGCAAACATTGTTCACAGCTTGAGATTCAACTCACTTAAACTGACGATATGATCAGTGATGAAATGATTCGGCTATTTATATCAATACTGTATCCGCCTCTTACCGTGGGAGCGGACCGTCCATCCCACTGATTTATCACATCACAATTACTGAGCACCTTTAGTTCAATAGATGTATTTACTTTGGCTGGTAGATGTGTGTAATGTCAAATAAATAATCACTTTAGTTGTACAAAGTCAATCATGGATAACATTTACAGTTTACATTCAGTTCCTGTAAACATACTCAACTAGGGAACTATTTTCTAAGTTCATTGCTTCTTCAAAAAAGTTGTTCTGTACAAAGTACAAAAAATGTTATACACAATGTTACTTGTCCTGCACAGAATACACAAAGCCCGAAGGTCCTTTTTAGTACAATTAATGTATTTTTAAATCTTAATGCCCCATTAGAGATCTCCACTGATTCGTGTCTCACTTGACACAGACATCCTTTTGCAAAGACTTGATCATGTAGCTGGGTTTCACTGATCTGTGCTGAGTTGGTTTGCATCTTTTCTTAAAGGGGCTATGTGTAGGTTTTGACTTAAAAAAAAATCTTCATAGAGACCCACCATAATGTAATAGAAAGAATGACCCCGGGACTATCCACCACGGTTGCCTCTATCAGCCTGTAGGCTAAATTATGTGTGGAAGAGTCGGGTCCAAATTGGTGCGAAAACTCACATTCGTCATTCGTTGGCATTCATTAGTAAGCAGCGGACGGCAAATGGACTCTGCGGACGGAAAGAAGTGACCAGCCCCCAGCACAATCCAGATACCCACGGAAAAAAGGCTTATCTAGAGCGGCCAACGAGCGTGTGTAGTTTCTCTAACGGCCACTGGTGTCAGTAAGAGTAAGAAGGTGGTGATGGCGCAGTGGATAAGACACATGCCTTTGGTGTGAGAGACCCGGGTTTGAATCCACTGTGTGACACCAATGTGTCCCTGAGCAAAACTTAACCCCTAGTTGCTCCAGAGGCGTGCGACCTCTGACATATACACTCTAAAAAATGCTGGGTTGTTTTAACCCAATTTTGGGTAAAATATGGACAAACCCAGCCATTGGGTTACATTTTTAAATTATATTTTTAACCCAATTGGCTGGGTTCGTCCATATTTTACCCAAAATTGGGTTAAAACAACCCAGCATTTTTTAGAGTGTATAGTAATTGTAAGTCGCTTTGGATAAAAGCGTCAGCTAAGAAATTTCAGAACTTCTGCAATGCTTCTTTAAAGGTGCATTGCGCAAGTCTTTGAGTTTTTGCAGAACTACGCCCCCTCTGGCGACAAGCGAAACTGCACCCAGAGGTGTACGCGCTCATGGACCACACACACGCTTGCACGAGCTGTCCATTACCAAAGGAGCATCAGCCGCACACATCTTTTGTTTACAGTCATAATGTCTTCAGAGGTATAGAGGTAATAAAGTTATAAATCTGCAAGTCATTTAAAATATATGAAAGGAAAGGCATTTGAGTAAATTACACACTTATGTGTGTGTGAGGGGGAAACGGGGGTAGTAGAAAACTTAGTTTTTTGTTTCCATCTATCTCCATGTTGAACTGTTTTACGTGTTTACTGTATCCACTTATGATTATAATATTATGGAAACACGTTCATGAACAATACAAGTTATTACTTTGTATAGACCTTATGCACCAGAGAAACGTGGGCGCCGTCACCTTTAGAATATTGTCTTTGAACTTCCGGTTCTGTATATTTCTATGGCATCGCTGTCGAGGAGTAATTCGCTGGTGAAGTGGATTTACTTATTGTAGAGTTAACAAAAGTTACCATGAGCATTGTAATGTTTATCATAAGCATTGCAAAGCATATTTTCTTAACAGATGTCGAACGGGAATTTTTTTTACAAGCAGTTCATTCATACCTATAGGCAAGATCGCTGTGGAAATACAGACCGGAAGTCAAAAGACAATGAGCGCAATGCTGAAAAGGGGCGGGGCTACACAAGGTCTATAGGACCCGTTTGAGCCCTAGAGCCGACCGGAGATCTCTCCACGTGTTGAAAGCTTCCCGATGTTGACTCTCGTCTTATTCCGACGCCTGGCACTAGACAAAAGCTTTATTTTCTTTGTGTGACGTGGAGTTTGCGTTGGGGTTTGGAATGAAGTACAAGCCGGTCTCTTTGAATCCAACTTCTACTTTTGTGGAAAGTTGACTAAAGTTGTGTCGCTCGAGTTGTCTTCGCTGATACGGAGAATGGCGGCAAACACACAAACCTGCAGACATCGCCAGGCGAGCGTAAACACACATGACGTCACGCCAGTCTCAAATCCGTCCCGAATCCCTCTTATTTATTTTACTGGACAGGATTATAGAGGCGATCGCAGTGATCAGAGAAGGGCTCATTCAGCCCATCAGGCAATTGTTTAAGCATGTATGAGTTAGAAAAACAGCTACAGTATTTTTATCATGAAATGTTGCGCAATGCACCTTTAAGAACATAACTTTTTCTGTTAATTTGGGGAAATATTTCTCATTTAATGCTCAAATCTCATCTGGTGTTCCCCAGGGCTCTGTTCTGGGTCCTCTTCTTTTAGCCTTATATATGCTTCCACTCGGCCATATTGTTCAGAAACACAACATATCATATAATTTACAGTATATGCAGACGACACTCAGCTGTATCTTCTAGTTAAAAACAACAATTGTTCTGTGTCTAATCTGTTTGCATGTCTTCAAGACATTAAATGCTGGATTTCTTACAGTTAAATAGTGATAAAACAAGGCCCAACAGTTCTGTCTTCTGCCACTGTTAAAGGGATAGTTCCCTGTCAGTATAATTACTCTCCCTCAAATTTTATTTAGACAACAGCAGTTCAATAGATTATATTTTGCAGTTGAATCAGTGCAGCAAGTTCAACTCACAAACCATTTCATTAAATCAACAGCAGTATTTGATGTTCTTTAATGATTATGAGTCATGAATGATACCCTTGAAAATATAATAAAATACACATAAAATGTACCTTAGTTATAGCCCTAGGCCATGTAAAACAGCCTGTCCTGTTTGTTGTAAATATTTAGGGAATAGGAATCATGTGGTACAAAGTTTGTTCCCTTGCATTAGATATGATACCACAGTAGAAGATGATTGGCCGCACAGTGGGAGTAACAGTGTGTTTGACTGTTTATACAGTGCAATCATGGAGTGTGTGTTGTAACTTGGCATCATTTAAACAGTTATCTTTGTGCTGTTTGATTTGGACTAAGTGATTTGAAAAGTTCCCCGTTTCATTTTCCCATCACTCAAAGGCTCTACTAGAAGTCAAATTACACAAACTTTGACATTACCTTTGTTTTATGGTGTTCACACACTGATTCATCACTCATTTCTCTCTAAAGCAAATGGCAAACATGCACAATGTTTTATTACCTCATTGAATATTTTTATTTTATTTTATTTATTTAGTTAGAAAAAGGTCTCATGTCCTACTGTAGATGGACCATTCACTCGAATCCAGTGTCTCACGTGCTTTGATTCAACTGAGAAAAGCTCCTGATACAGATTTAAACTCAAGACAAAAAGTACAAAGCAACAACTTACTACATAAAGCCTTTATTTAAGGATTAGAACAATTAAATATAGAACAAAAATAAACACTTCATCTCATCATTAAAATCATTCTTTAAAATGCAGCATGTGGTTCCTGCCTTCATGCCATCCCAAATATAACCGAGTGGATCGGTCTCAGCATTCTCCCATCCTGGATATCGCAATGTTCACCTTGAGCTCCCTATGACAAGACAGACAACAAGGTTTCAGTAGGACACTAGTAAGAACATTCAAACTGAAACGTTAGAAACTTGATTTACATGTTTTCCAGACACAGCATGCACTCGTTTGGGTAAGTGACTCCATCAGTTCCACACACAGGGTTAAACTCCCGGGTACAGATAGGAAGGAAGTAATCAGAGCACTTTGGCTGTCAAGAGAAGCACACAGTATACATGAAATACATGTTGTGATTAAATTAAGGTTAGTATTAAGGAATAAGTTATAAACAATCATCAACCCACCACTTTAGAGCCATCGGGGATCACAGCTGCGCTTGCCAACGCTAACGCATATAGAAAAAACACACACATATAAAACATACTAAATGACGTGATATGAAGAGTCTGCTTCATAATTTTTGTGGTTTGAACTTTTATGGATTAAAGATAAAAAAAATAACGTCGTCTTTGTTATAAAACACGCTTAAAACATCAAACTTTGATTAGCCAAAACCAGTGATAAACTCACCTGCCAAGCAGAAAACAACACAAATCCGTCCCAGCATGATTGTTTGTTTACAGCGTTGTGTTGACTATGTAATCAATCACTTTCAGGTGTGGTGAGATCCTTTATTTCTCTTTTTATTACCGTTTATTACTCCCGCCCACAGATAAGTTAGTAATTTACAAAGTGCGTCAATCGGATCCTACTACGCCAAAGGCTTGGCTATTGAATATTCATTAATCAGCCTCGCTGATTGGCTGACAACCAGACGTGGGTAAGTGGGCGGGTGTTAGCTTGGCGAATAAGAATTAAGGAAGGCTCAGCTAATGAATATTGTTTTTGTTACGTAAGCAACGTCGGAATCATTTAATTAATAATTAAAAGCGAAAAAAATAATAATTATAAGCGATTCGCACGGGTGTAACTGTAAAAGGCACACCCATATTCAACTTTACACTGAAAATAAATGTTATAAAATGATATTAATGATACTTCGGCTGTAGTTCAGTCAGTTTTCAGTGAAATGAGACTTTTATTTTGAAAATGGTGGACTCTTCACTACTACATTTGCTCACTGTATCTTTGTTTACATTCCCTGCTCAATCGCACCTAAGACACTGAGATGAGTGCTCTTCATTCCCACTTGGAAACAGACATTTCATACAATACCAGTAATTAATAAATTACAGCAAGTGGATGAGGAGGTAACGTTAACGTTACGTGTTGTGTCGTTCGTCCTCACTTGAGGAAACACTTGAGGATAGATACACTTATGATGTTTACAAGTCAGATGAACGAGTATCTCTCGGTCACTAGTAGTAGACTGTAAGAATTTACTGTATGAAATCTATCTATCTATCTATCTATCTATCTATCTATCTATCTATCTATCTATCTATCTATCTATCTATCTATCTATCTGTCTATCTGTCTGTCTGTCTGTCTGTCTGTCTGTCTGTCTAGAGCAGCAGTTGCATAACAAAAGTAATGATGACATAGAGGAGCAACTATTTCTCAGTGATGGTTGCATTGATTGACTAATACTTTAATCATTTCATCCTCTACTCATTCTGTTTTAGGGTTATATCAAGATGGACCAAACAATGCGAGATAAGCTCTCACAACTGGTTGAGGAGTTGACAACCTCTGGAGAGCCACAATTGAATCAAGACAAAATGAAGGAAGTGAAGAAAATATGCAAGTATGATATGGAGTTATTGCTTGTATCGTTTTGTTCACAAACACTGTTTCACAGACAGTTAGAAAATAAAATAAGATTCAGAACATTCTGGGAAAGATTTAATGGGAACACGAATGGGGACGTCCAATATGATCTCATTTGAAACCATTTTACTGCAGCATTTTTGAGATATACAATTTTTTTTTTTTGTTTAAGCGCCAGTAAAGACCTTATTTCTTATAAGTAGAACAAAACGAATGACCAGTTATTATACGGGACATCCCATACTATATACACACCTCATATGAAACCATTTTACTGCAGCGTTTTGTGAGATGTACGTCATTATATCTCCAAAAACACGACTCTTCCCAACAGAATATCTCATTTGTTTTGCTGATAGAGAGACATTTTTCCCCATTACATCCACTGCATTAGTAAAAGGCCTTTGCCCTGGTCTAAAGCCGGTTTAACATCACCCGTTAGTGAAGTAAGAGTTTAAACTGGTTACAATCTTTTGCAGGTGTGAGACAAAAATGCTTCCACAAATGCTTCCAAGCTTTTATCACAGTCCAGTGCATCAGTAAAAAACGTTGGATTACACATATTAGGTCACTACGTTGGGTTATTATCCAAAAAATCGTTGGGTGATTTCTAGTATTAACCCGGCTGTTGGGTTAATTATGTATGTTGTTTTTACACTTGTGTATTTTGAATTTATGTAGCAACACAATTATGTACATTTACATTAAATTTCTAGACTCTTTGTAATTTAAAAATATATTTTTTGAGACATATTTGTTGTTTTATATCTGTGTAAAAATATAGCTGTTAATAAAAATATAGCTTAAATGTTGGGTTATTTTTAAGCTTTGGTTACCAGCTGTGCCCAAAGTCTTCTTGAGAATAGAGAACTGATTGTCCAGTCACAGGATGAGGAACTGGCCTTGCCCAGCGTTTATTTATCAGTGTTTGTCAGTTATGAAGATACAGTTATATGTCAAATTTCATTTATGAGCAAGTAGTTTATTATGGGTATGTGGCTGTGTGTTTGTACAGTGTTTGTTCTGTAGAGCAGCGTCGTCTTATACGTCTTCTTGTCTGACCACAGAGTTTCCAATGACTACATTGATCACTTCTACCACCTGATTATGACCCAGCTGAACCAAGAGCACGCAGAGATCCGGCTCTCTGCCTTCCAGATGCTCAATGAGATCTTCAGCCGCTCGCATCACTTCAGAGGTCTTCTCATCACGAACTTCCAGGAGTTCCTGGAGCTCACGGTGGAGACCGACGCCGAGCAGCCGCTGCCTCCACCCAAAGAGGTGGCCAGAAAACTGCGGACACTCGCCATCCAGACGGTGCAGTCGTGGCACGCCACCTATGGAGAGGCGTATAAGAAACTGTCTCTGGGATATCACTTTCTTAAGCAGATTAAAAAGGTATTCATCCGGCTGCACCTCTTCTGTAATTACGGCATTTAATAATAATAATAACATCAGTTTGTGCACCCTGGAATACGTCACTGTTGTTATGCAATTAAAGATTGCTATAGATTGTGTTCTAGTGGAGTTTAGCTGTATGAGGAACAATTACGATTTTTTTTAGGAATTTTTTTTATATATATGTTTATTTTTGCTTGTTTTAGACAGATTTAAAATTGGTAAACATAATTTGTCATGTCCAATCACACATTGCGTCTCGTCTTTTTCCCAGGTAGATTTTCATGATGTTGAAGCAAGAACACTGGCTGAGAGAAAGAGACAAGAGGAGAAACAGAAAAGACTGGAAAGAATTTACAAAGAGAGGCTTGAAAAGGCCAAACAGGAGATGGAAGGTACGTTCATATGTTCATAAAAGGCACTGACACGACACTCTTAAAAATAAAAGCTTTTCCAAAAGTGGGATTTAGATGAACCTCAAGGGACCAGCTCTTAAAAGTACATTTTTTTTAGCTTGAAAAACATTTAAAATAAACTAAAGAACCCTTTTCCTTTATACTCACCTAATAATGTTGGGTAAAAATAACCCGAATGGGTAACCCAACTATGGGGTGGTGTAGCACCTTCCCCACTGTGGGTTAAAAGTAACCCAACAGTTAAGTTAACTATTTATTTTTATTTATGACATTATTTTAATAAATAAAATAACAGATTGTTTATTTGCATAAAACAATAAATATGTCCCCCAATATTTTTAAATTACAAACTGAATATTGTGGAGTCTAGAATATAATTTAATATAAATATACATAATTGTGTATATAAATTTAAAATACAAAAGTGTATACAACATACGTCTTTAACCCAACAGCCGGGTTAATACTAGAAATTACCCAACGATTTTTTTTTGGAAATAATAACCCAACATAGTGACCAATATGTGTAACCCAACTAGGGATGGGCAACGATTAATCGCGATTAATCGCATCCAAAATAAAAGTTTGTGTTTACATAATATATGTGTGTATAAATAATTTGCATATATAAATACCCACACATGCATGTATATATTTAAGAAAAATGTGTTATTAATATGTCAAATATTTATATTTATATATATTAAGTATATACATGCAAATATTTCTTAAATATATACATGCATGTGTGTGTATTTATATATACAAATTAATTATACACACATATATTATGTAAACACAAACTTTTATTTTGGATGCGATTAATCGCGATTAATCGTTGCCCATCCCTAAACCCAACAGTTGGGTTAAAAAAAAAACAACCCAACATTTTTTTTAACTGTGTAAAGAAACTTTTTTCCAATGAAATATGGAAAGATTCAATGGATTCTAAAGAAACTTTATTTTAATTATATTAGCGTGTAGAAAAAAATAGCATAAACTGACTGCAGTTTCATTTATGACATTCTAAGGTAATTACTGACGTGCTAATAAGACTTGAGACCTGTAGTGGACTTGACAAGCGGGTCAACAGCAGGATGTGAAAGTCAACACAGAGTTCGCTGTGTTTGAACAGTGTGGTACTGAGGACATGCAGTTGTCTTGATAACACCGACACAGTTTTGTCCCGGGCCTGTGGAAAAAAAGACAATCCGTCTGTCTACAGATAAGTAGTAAAACATGAAAATAAATGAATAAAATTAACAAAATAAATAATAATAGAATTATTTAAACATTATTTCATTATATATTTACAGATTTTTCATTTTAAATGTAATTTTTAATGCCATTATCCAACTTCTCCTGTAAAGGACCGTTTTTGCGGCCTAAAAACCCCAAACTTTTGAAAACGGGGTTCAAAGTACACGTTTTTGAAAATGATACCATTATTTTTACAAAACTGTTATCACACAAAAACGTGAATTTGTGTGGTGACGTCTTGTCTATTATGGGCGCGTAGTGTTTCTTTACAAAGTGACATCGCCATCTACTGGCCTGGCAGCAGAATACAGCGTGTGTGAACGGGATCGTTTTTAGACAACGTTGTCATATGTACGCGAAAAACACGAAGCAAAATCTTTTCCGATTGTCTAATAAACACACCCAAAACCTTAAAGGTACAATATGCAAGATTCGTTTCGCCACCAGGCGTCGCTAACCTCTTACAATAACAAAGCCGTATATTAATGACGTATGTTCCGCATTAAGCGTAATTATGAATCTTGTCGTCAAGCTGATGGATCTTTTATGGATGAGTGAATACATTGATGTTTTTAACATGACTGTGGTGTGAATCAGGGCGCGATTGCTAGACGTATACCAGCGCCACACGTAACGCGAGTCCCGCGGATATAAGGGAATACGGACATTTAATTCTACCTTAAAACTACACACAGGTCAGGAATTAAACTTGAGGTAACAGCGCTGTTTCACTTGCTCTAACAGTTTCACTATCACACTAAACAGCATTTGTGTGTGTTGGGTTGTTTGTTGGCTGTATGAGACTAAGCTAGAGAATAACATACAGATCATATTCTATCTTTTCATCATGTTGAACTATATAACATTGATTAGTTTTATATACATTGATTTGCTCACCTGTTTGCTCAAGTAACTCTTTAAGTTGAAGTTAGTCGTGGAGCTCTCGGCACCTGGAAAGATGTTGATCTTCGTTCTTGTCTCAAAGTCTGCTTGCCATGGTCCATAATGTGTGAACAAAAGCCTGCCAGGGACGCTCACGCTGTTGAGCTCGCATAACAGGCATAACCGACCCAGTTGTCCACGTCTGTCGCCATGGTTACTATTGCAGTACTAGGTCAAACCTTGCGGAAACCGGGGGTAAAGTGGATATGACATCATTGACTGGCGACTCCTCACCCCTGCTCACACGCCCCGCTTCCTTGGTTAAAAAACGCAATTATCTCACGATTTACAAATAGTTGGAAACATCTGGGATATTGGAAGTAATCAACTAAACAAAATATATAACATTGGACTAGTGGTTTTTTGGATGTTTTACTGCAAAAATATGTATAATGCAGAAGGGCTTGTTATTAGCGACACCGGTGGCCGTTAAGGGAACTGCAGCAGCACTTCCCTAGAGACTGCACCAACACACACTAACAGACTGATCGTGAGTCAGTACCCGATATACTCACAGCGAAGGTCTTAGATGTAAGCAGACGTGTGAAATGCCTTTACTGTTAGTGACGTTTAGATAAATATGTACAGTCGTGCTCAGAATTAATGGGACCCCTGGTAAATATGATGAAAACTGGCTGTAAAAAATAATTCTGCATTGTTTATCCTTTTGATCTTCCATTGAAAAAATTGGCAAAATTCTAACCTTTCATTGAAGCTAAAGAATTGAAAGTGGGGGTAAATCACACACTATGAAATAAATGTTTTTCTCCAAAACACTCTGGCCATAATTGTTGGCACCCCTAGAATTTTTTATGAGAAAAATATCTCTGAAGTACATTCCCATTAATGTATACTACCAGGCAAAATTGATTGCCTGGTAGTATACAGAAAAGGTTTTTGGAAAGAGAGGGGTGTTACGACTTAAGGGGAAGGTCAAACTTCAAGACTACCAGTTATTGAACAACTAGGAAAAGTTTCTGTTTGTCTGTCTGTGGTGTTAAGTTGTGGAATAATCTAAATAATGAATTTAAGCAATGTCCAAACATAATTCATTTTAAAAAGATGTTCAAAGAAATTATATTCCAGAGTTACAGAGAAACATAGTGTTAACTTGAGCTTATATTGAATTAACCCGTAGTATAAACATTGTCATGTATCGGGAAACATCCTTATGTGTATAGAACTTCGGAATCAATACTTTCATGGATTATAGATTGATTACTTATTTAGATTTTTATTTATTTCTTTTTTATTTATTTTTTTAGGTATTTGTTTAAATATGGTATGGGGGGGGTAGGAGTACATAAGTTTTACTTCTTCCTACTCCTTTTTGCACATGTAAATAGAGGGTTGTTTTTTGTTTTTGTTTTTTTGTTTGTTTCTTTTAATTGATATTCCTTATAATATCTGTATTTTTATTTATTATTTACATGTTCAAAATAAAGATCTCAAATCAAAAAATCAAAAATTAATATATAATTTTTAAGCATATCAGGGTGACTAGGAATATGAAATTGTCCAGCTATGACTAAATATATTAATAAATATGTGCACTTTCCTCTCAATAACACAATAAACACAACAGAAGTGACAGCGGTGAGAAAGCTCCTGATCTCAGTGATGTGGAAATCTGAGACTCATGTCCACAGAAGAGGTCATTAAATCACACCGTTAGGATGGTTTGATTATTAAGTATATTTAGATGATATAGATCTGACTGTGTGAGACTAATCCCTTTTCTTTGCATGACACATTTGACATTAGAGTACAGAGAGCGGCTCTTTCGGCGTCGTTCTTCAATCTTTTGATTTTCCCGTCCTTCACATAAACATCTTGAAGGTCTTGTTTTTTAGGTTTTGTCATAAGCTGTTCACACATTGGCAAAAGAATGAATACATGTAGATCTGGCGATGTGGCAGATGGTCCAGTAATGCCACAACACTGTTCATAATGCAAAGTAACATTACAGTGTTTGAGCCGATCGAGTGGAAGTGCACTTTTGGCCTGTTGTCTACATGTATTCACATGTGTCTCGCTGAGTAATTCACCTCATCCTGGAAGTTGCCATGTTTGTATTTCCACACATTCTGGAGAGCAAAGTAAACATTACCCATTCACTCTCTGTTTTTGTTCAAGGTGCTGAACATAAACTCCTGTTTTACATGAACAACATACAGTAGAATTTATACACAAGTAGATAGTTGTTTATGTAAAACAGAATTGTATGTTCAGCACGTTATGTTTATCATGTTTCTCGTCTTTCTGAGATTAAATCACTTTTTGCTGATAATCTAACTCTAACCTCACTCTGCGATGTCTGTATAGCTTATCTTGTGCAAATTGAATTTTTTTTTACAGACATCCACAGTAACACAGTAATATGGAGGCGTATTGCATTCACTTGAAGAAAAAAAAAATCTACTTCATCTAAAAATCTACTAAAATTCAGAAAAACAGAGCAAAAAAATTTTTTCTCATGAAAAATTAACTCATTAATTCAGAAAAACAGAGCAAAAATATTTTTTCTCATGAAAAATTAACTCGTTAATTCAGAAAAACTGAGCAAAACAAATTTTTTCTCATGAAAAATTAACTCATTAATTCAGAAAAACAGAGCAAAAATTTTTTTTCTCATGAAAAATTAACTTGTTAATTCAGAAAAACAGAGCAAAAAAATTTTTTTCTCATGAAAAATTAACTCATTAATTCAGAAAAACAGAGCAATTTTTTTTTCTCATGAAAAATTAACTCATTAATTCAGAAAAACAGAGCAAAAATTTTTTTTCTCATGAAAAATTAACTCGTTAATTCAGAAAAACAGAGCAAAAAAATTTTTCTCATGAAAAATTAACTCGTTAATTCAGAAAAACAGAGCAAAACAAATTTTTTCTCATGAAAAATTAACTCATTAATTCAGAAAAACAGAGCAAAAAAATTTTTTCTCATGAAAAATTAACTTGTTAATTCAGAAAAACAGAGCAAAAATTTTTTTTCTCATGAAAAATTAACTTGTTAATTCAGAAAAACAGAGTAGATTTTTTTTTCTTCAAGTGAATGCAATACGCCTCCGTAGAGTAATGCTTCCACATATATTTTGTCCTTGAAAACCAATCGTGTCCGACTGATACACAGCACACTGGGTTATTCACGATATCATCTGACCATTGACGCCACATGTACTAATATATGTTCTGCTGTCATTAAATGCACAGATATTTAAATGATGTGCATGTAAACCTTGTGTACAGTTTAAATTATTACTATGTCTGGTTGCAATAAAGCATGTTCATTTTTTCACTGCGTATGTTGCGCTTTCACGGCTCCACCAAGAATCAATATTAATAAATATCAATATTGTTAAGCAAATAATTTTTATGATGGTTAAACATCAAGAGACAGCTTCCAGGACATGCTGTAAAATAAATTAACTATATCCTGGAAAAGCTGTAATATTGTTAAAAAGAAAAAAATCTGCTAAATATTTACCTCAATAAATCAATAAATTCAATGAATAACTTCTTGACTACAAAGGCCTTGCCACAAGTAGTGTTTGACTTGCTTTGTAAAGTAAAAGGTTGGTGAGATTTAATATTTGGGTTTTTTTTACAGTCACTTACAGTCATTTTTTCAAAAACACGTTTCCCAATTCCCTGTAGTGATCTCTCTATTAGTCCCTTTAAACTGATGTATTTATGTGTACCATTTTGAACTACAATATTTAATATTTAATTTCTACTCCTCTGAGACGAATGTTTAATTATGTTAATACCCGGCAAACGTTTTTTTTTTAATCAAGTTAATCCAATTTAATTTTTCTTTTAATTAGGAAAATTGGGTCCTAATTAGTTTCTATTTTAAATTTATTAAGGATGGATATATATAAATAAATAATGCATATTTTAAGTATGGTTTTCACCACAAAAATAGCCAAAGAAGCTAGCATGGATTAAAAAACAATAAACAAAATTGAATGACTAATATGATATGATACGTGAAGCTGTGGGTGTAATATGCATGATTTAAATGAATCTTCCTTTGGTATTTAATGTTGAATTACTTATTTTCACAAATTATACTGTTTACTCTATACTGTTAATTGTGTACATAGATGCAAAATACACAAGTGTATACAACATACACATTTAACCCAACATTACTAGAAATTACCCAAGGATTTTAGAAATTACCCAACATTTTTGGAAAATAACCCAACATAGTGACCCAATATGTGTAACCTAACGGTAGGGAAAATCAAAAATAAACTATATTCTGGAAAAACTGTAATAATGTTAAAAAAAATCTGCTAAATATTTACCTTAATAATTTCAATGAATAACTTCTTGACTACAAAGGCCTTGCCACAAGTAGTGTTTGACTTGCTTTGAAAAGTAAAAGGTTGGTGAAATTTAATATTTATTTTTTATTTTTATTTTTACAAAAATTAAATAAAAAAAAACATATGAATCCACAATGCAGGTTTAGTGCATTGGACTGGCTTTGATGACTGTTTTGTGGCTAGACTTCTGAAAAATGACATGAGGTTTCTGAAATTAGTGCCAGAGTGATTGTAAAAACGAACACAAACTGTATTTAAGAAAAGAAGTAATAGTTAAGTTTGACACCTGGTTAAAAAACCATGGATTTAACCATTGATCCATAGTTAAAGATGAGAAAACAGTGTGCATTCCCAAGCTAAAATGCTTGTTTTGCTGTCTCTTTCATTAAGAAATGACGACTGGGATTGAGGAAACCTTGACTGAGATGAACAACTGCATAAAACTGCTTGCAACCGATGACTTGAACCTGTTTAACGAGGAAGCAGAAGTCGCGAACAGCTCTGCGGGAGCCGAGGACAAATCTGACCGGCCCTGCTGCAGTAAAGACCTGAGCAATGAGCAGAACGCAAAGATGTCAGAGAAGAGGAGCGATGAAGGGCAAACAGACGAGTCGAGTGACGAGAGTGATGCGGGGGAAGTTCCTGATGAGAATGTGTTTCTCCGCAGCTCTGGTTTAATGTCTTACAAATATCAGCTGGAGCTCAATGTGTCCACAGGTGCGCCCGACTGACTGATGATATGTGTCCTCCATCATGTCATAGTATGCCATGCAATTCTCATTGGGAGATTTTGTGAGTAACCGTTTGAATCATGTCCGCAGATTTACGAGTGAGCGAGACGGAGGAGAACGAGGCATTGGTAAACACAGTGAGGGATCTTCATAGACTCGTCACCACCAGACACCTGCCTCTGGTGCAGTCCTGGGTCCAGGTACACCCTCCGACCGCTTAAAGCGATCATTCGTCCCCAAATTAACAATCTGTCATTGGTTGTTCAGAAGGAGATGCTTAGCAGAATGTTCAAACTGCTCTTTTACACACAACTTTGTTTTTTGTTTTCATTTTTAATCCAATTAAAAATTTCCAATGTAAAAACATTTTAAAGTGCCCCTATTCTGCATTTTGGGATTTTCGTGTAGTGTATAATGTAGCTGTTTGTGAATGTAAAAGGTCTGAAATGTTACATAGATCAAAGTGCAGATAAATGATGTGATTGTGAAAGAACTGATTCTGAAATGAGTCGTCAGTAATAACATCTACTTTGCCCGGCCCTCAAACACTGTAGTTGTTGCTGAAACTGGAATTTGGTTTGTGTTGTTCATGTCAAGAAGATGCTGTGAAGATGCAGAGTAGACCAATCACAGCAGAATAGACCAATCAGGGAAGAGTGGACCAATCAGAGAAGAGTAGACCAATCAGAGCAGAGTAGACCAATCACAGCAGAATAGACCAATCAGGGAAGAATAGACCAATCAGAGAAGAGTAGACCAATCACAGCAGAATAGACCAATCATGGAAGAGTAGACCAATCAGGGAAGAGTAGACCAATCAGAGCAGAGAAGACCAATCACAACAGACTGGGTCATCTTACCAATCAGAGCAGACTAGACCAATCACAGCAGAATAGACCAATCAGGGAAGAATAGACCAATCAGAGAAGAGTAGACCAATTAGGGAAGAGTAGACCAATCAGGGAAGAGTAGACCAATCAGAGAAGAGTAGACCAATCAGAGCAGAGTAGACCAATCACAGCAGAATAGACCAATCAGGGAAGAGTAGACCAATCAGGGAAGAGTAGACCAATCAGAGAAGAGTAGACCAATCAGAGCAGAGTAGACCAATCACAGCAGAATAGACCAATCAGGGAAGAATAGACCAATCAGAGAAGAGTAGACCAATCACAGCAGAATAGACCAATCATGGAAGAGTAGACCAATCAGGGAAGAGTAGACCAATCAGAGCAAAGTAGACCAATCACAACAGACTGGGTCATCTTACCAATCAGAGCAGACTAGACCAATCACAGCAGAATAGACCAATCAGGGAAGAATAGACCAATCAGAGAAGAGTAGACCAATCAGAGAAGAGTAGACCAATCAGAGAAGAGTAGACCAATCACAACAGACTGAGTCATCTGACCAATCAGAGCAGAGTAGACCAATCACAGCAGAATAGACCAATCAGAGAAGAGTAGACCAATCAGAGAAGAGTAGTCCAATCAGAGCAGAGTAGACCAGTCACAACAGACTGAGTCATCTGACCAATCAGAGCTGAGTAGACCAATCACAGCAGAGTAGACCAATCAGAGCAGAGTAGACCAATCACAGCAGAGTAGACCAATCAGAGAAGAGTAGACCAATCAGAGAAGAGTAGACCAATCAGAGCAGAGTAGACCAATCAGAGAAGAGTAGACCAATCAGGGAAGAGTAGACCAATCACAACAGACTGAGTCATCTGACCAATCAGGGAAGAGTAGACCAATCAGAGCAGACTGGGTCATCTGACGAAGGCCGAATCCTTTCTGCAACTGTGTCAGACTGTGGGAAAAGAGCTGATGCTGCACTGGATGTGATGAGAATATTAAAGTGTTAATCTTTGACCTTTGACGCCTGTAAACCTGTTTGAGGACACTCCAAAACAACAATAGTGTAATCGGGCACTTTAGCGTCTAGCGGTCTCTGTTGAACACTGAGGACTGAGCTCACGTCATCACGTTGGTCCAGTAATGGGTCATACAGGCATATGAAGTACAGTACTGTGGTATTATTAGATTAACTACAGGCTCTCCGGGAGAATGATCACGCAGACACAGAGACAGTGAAGATCCATAATATTATCAAGTTTATTAAGGAAGAAGAGTCATATTTATACACAAGCAGAGTCATCCAATCTATCCAGGCCATCCAATCATAGTGCTGAAAGATCAACCCCTGCCATATATGGCATATGAAGAGATACAATAACAACAGAGGTCAGATGTTCAAATATTTGTGAGTCTTGAGCTCTTGTTTGCGTGCATGAGTGTGTATAAGTGTGTGTCAGATTGTGTGTATAAGTGTGTCCAAGGCCTAGTTCTGGTTTTATCTAGCTGTGTTCATGACGTACATATAAGATAACGAAAATAAGTTACACAAGGGCAGACTTGCACAAGAATATTCACAAGCTGAGAAATAAGAAAATACTAATATACGGTATGGTGTAACGAGACCCTCATGTCACGATACTGAACTCACGATATGATATTATTGCGATAGTCCAAGACATGATAAATGATTAACAGAAAATTAACTGTTTATTAAAATGCTAAATGTGATATTGCAGTGTGTGTGTGTGAATGAAACAGGACAATAGAGACACCAGAATAACAATATTCATGATTCTGAAGATGAAAACACTGAATTATTGTTTATTATTTATTAATAAAGTCGGACACTTTTACTGGTGACATCAGACATCTGCCATTATCAGCACGTACACACATATCACCCCAGTGCATTATTATACATTATATTCAACATTATTAATGTAGTACTGACACTAGTACTAGTATAAACATAGTCATTTTGGGTTAACTATACACATACGTATTGTCACATTTTGTATTGTGATATATTGTGACACTATATATTGTTGTTACACCCCTAGTATACGGCAGAAATTGTAAAAGTATGATATTATACAGTTACATGGGTTTAAATGGTTAAAAGTCAGTGAGAACAGGAAGTGATGATCAATGATGCAAACAGAATTCAGCTTTCTTTTTTTTGTGTGTGTTTATGTTCATATTGCTCTGCAACCTTTGGATTTTTCTTTCATACATCTCATGAATGTCCTATTTAGGTGTGTTTTGTGCTGTGTTTTACAGGTCTTTACAAAAGTAGGCGTTGAGGAAGAGCTGATGAGGAGAGCCACCGAGTTGAAGAAATCTCTGGAGCTCGCCTTGAGGAAACATGAGGATCTTCATATAGACTACAAGAACAGAGAGAGACGAGTGGTGAGATTGCTTTCCAGACAGATTTGTTTTTGCACTGATTCTGAGGGTAAATCTGCCATTTTAACTCTATTAAATGCACAGTCGCCTCTCACACCTGCGGCTCCCAGTGTCGCTGAGCACGTGACAGGTGTTTTCTGCTGCACTACTCAAGCCAGTGTCTTATTCGTCCTTCTAAAAGGAGTTTATCATGCAAAATATCAATTTTGATCGCTACATTTTAAAGGAGTAGTTCACTTTAAAAAAAACTTTTGCTGATAATTTACTCACCCCCATGTCATCCAAGATGTCCATGTCTTTCTTTCTTCAGTGGAAAAGAAATGAAGGTTTTTGATGAAAACATTCCAGGATTTTCTCCATATAATGGACTTCAATGGGGACCAAACGGTTCAAGGACCAAAAGACAGTTTCAGTGCAAACTGTTCAAAGGGCTTTAAACGATTCCACACCAGGTCGTGACTCTCCTGTTCAAACTCGTTCATCAAAATGAACAAATCTTTTCCTGAGTCAATTTGTTCGTTTCGTTTGTTGAATGAACCAATTGACTCGGAAAAAGATTTGTTTATTTTGATGAACGAGTTCGAACAGGAGAGTCACGAGAACAGAGCATTTGAGCTTATAAAACTTAAACTTTGTTATTTATTTATTAAATGAGCGATCGTTTCGCTTGATAAGACCCTTATTCATCGTCTGGAATCGTTTAAAGCCCTTTGAACAGTTTGCACTGAAACTGTCTTTTGGTCCTTGAACCGTTTGGTCCCCATTGAAGTCCATTATATGGAGAAAATCCTGGAATGTTTTCATCAAAAACCTTCATTTCTTTTCCACTGAAGAAAGAAAGACATGGACATCTTGGATGACACGGGGGTGAGTAAATTATCAGCAAAAGTTTTTTTGAAAAGTGAACTACTCCTTTAATGGGGTCCTACTTTTCTACTTTTTCAACTTTAGTTAGTGTGTAATGTTGCTTTTTGAGCATTAAAAAAAAGATCTGCAAGGTTACAAAAACACGTCACAATATTCCTCATTATAATAATTCATAAGCAGAATAAAGGGGCGGGGCCTGGTTGAGTTAATTAGTAGTGTGTTAATCTGGTTGTTATGGTTGGGCGGGACATTTCCCAAACACACTCGAAAGTAAACAGAGCGTTACTGACAGACTGGGAATAGAGGAGCCGCAACAATGGAGAATATAAGCAGGAAAACCTGTTCTAGTAGAGCCTGAAACACATTATAATAGATCCTCTTTAAATCATCTTTTGTTTTTAACTATATGCAAAGCAGCTACAACAAAGCCAACTTATATATTAAATAAAAAAATATTAAAATTAATTATACCATAGATTCATTTTTAAAGCTTACATACATACATCAAGTTTATAACCTATTTCCTTTTCCGCAAATAAAAATGGATGTGTGGTTATTCAACCATTTCACCATTGCTAAAATCATCATGAGTGTGTTGTAAGATGACATGCTGCACAACACACACATAAAGCAGAAGCTAGTTTAACCATAGATGTACATAATAAAGGCTAGAAGTCTCGTCCACGCTGCTGGCCAATGGAGGTCGACGTCCGCACTGGCGGCCATCTTGCCACAGTCAGCTCGCTCACTCGTAACACTGTGTTTTAATGGTGCATGTGCTTTAAAAATAACCATAACTTGCTTAATTTTCTACCGATTTTCAAGCGGTTTGGTTTGTTATAAACATCAGACATGTAGTTTTGATAGTGCACACTAATAAATAATCATCCAGAATTATAGCCATGCTAATAATGTTGTAAGAAACCAAACCGTTTGTATCACTCATCTTACGTCAGAGCCCGCCAGAAAGCTTGCCTGTGCCAAGATGGCCGCCGAGACTCCGCTGTAAGGCATCTAGCCTTTATTATGGATATCTATGAGTTTAACCACTGAACACTGAGCAGTAACGCATTATTCCCAGAGGAGGGCGCTCTTTCCTCACACATCACTGCAGTTTAGTGGAAAAACTGGTTTGCTTGTCACGAGTGATGCCACTAGATGAGAAGAGTTGAGAGTTTACCTTCATGTTTAGATTACAGTGTTTATGGTTTTAGGCGGCGGGGCACGGCTCATGTGCTAATGGAGATTTGCTCAGTCTAGGGTGGAATGGCACGCACGAGCCGTTAGAAGACACATCATTATGACACATGTTATCCTTTTTTAACTGGGCGAAAAGAACAGAGAAAGGAGGGGCGTGACATTGACAGAGCACTCGACTGCGTGCCAGAGAGGTTTATCACTCTCAGTGATGACTTTCAATGCAAAAAGTCAGTGCGTTGTGATAAAGAAACAGCTAAGAGGTCTTTATCATAATTAGTTTTTCCTTTTTGCTCTTAAAAGCGTTCCATTACTTTATTCCCTGTATCGTTGCTCTGACACGCGGCTCCATAAACTCCAGCCTGTCTGAGAAAGCTGTGAAATTACTATTTATCATTTTTTTTTATATAAAAAAAAGATTTCAGATTAAAAAAATAATCAAATTAATCTGTGTGAACTGACCACTTAAAATCACCAGCTGGTTAAGACATTGAGATATCATTGCTTTGACGTTTGTATCTTGACTTAAATGATCAAATACATTTTGGTTATAATCTTATTAATTATGAGGTGTACTCAAATAAATGACAAAATCAACATCTGAATTTCCAGCACATGCAGCTTTGCATAAGGCTCATTATCCTGAAATACCCAGGGTTTATTTTGCATGCTTTCATTTGGAAGAAATGACGTAGCCCTCAAACCGTATTCACTTTATAGCCCTTCCGGTAATTGTGGACAAATGTGGGCACAGAGGAGTCAAGTGTGATGCTAATTTTTATTTATTATAAATGTTATATCACTGTCTTCAATAAAGTTTTGTCTATCCATTTATGGTGTTATTTTTTTATTTTGGGGGAATTTTTGAATTTATTTACTTCAAAAAGTGCCATATTTTCTATGTAAATTATTTTTATGTTTTATTTATTTATTTTTTTAACTACATTAAAATTTAATTCCAATAAGTTCTTAGAGCTAAAACCTAAAGATGAAGTGACTTTGCTGTCATTATTTTGGCTTATTTTAGACTGCTCTAAATTACAGTTTTTCCCATTCATTTCTATGGGTGCCCATTTTTGACCCAAATACAAGATTAAGGAGTTTTTTTTTCACCCACTTAACATTGTAGAATTGAGTCATTGTAAAATTGTGTGTGTTCAGGAGGCAAACTTAGAAGAAGTAGCCAAGTCTTGTACCGCTCAGATCAAGGGAAGTATTTTTTAAAAATAAATCAAAACTATTTTGCCCACATTTGTCCAGAATACGGTTTTGGGGTTAATCATAATCATAATTAAACACAGTGCTGGGTAAAAGTGTTCATTTTTTCGGCTGTTTTAGTCCTGTGTCAAATGTACTCTTTAGTTTTCATCATATGCAGTCGACCTCGTCTTAGTTGAGTCTTTAGTTTTAGTCAATGAAAACTTAAACACAAATCCAGAGAATGTCAGCTCATACGCATGGTTTATTTGACCTCCTCGAGTTTCCTCATTTATTATTGGCTATTTATCATATACTGGAAACATCTCTCAGAAATTAAAACGGTGAAATTCCTAATAATGCAATAAATAAAGTTTTTCTATTAAAACAACAGCAAAAAAACGTTGTATTGTCAAACAGAGGTTGTGTAAGTGCATTTATTCAGTATCCATATCTAAATATATATGAGTTTAATCATGTGATTAATCATTTCAGTGTGTAATCTGATAAAACGGTTTTTGGTTGTACTTTATTTTAAGGTGTCATTGTTTCAGCCTAATTATATATTTAAGTACTGTGTGACTATAGAGTTTGGATTAGTTGCATGTAATTATTATGCATAATTTACTGTTATTACTATAGTAAGTACATGTAACATACGTAACAAGGACACTGTGAAATTAAGTGTTACCAAATTTGTCAAAACTGTGCAAAGAAAGAAAGAGCTTAATTTTAAGTGATTTCCAGGGCAAAGAAAGGTTAATAACTGAAAACAATAACATGGATATACGTACACACTCACATTACGTGTTTTCAAGATGAGATATGCCAGGAAACTTCATGGAGTGTGTGAACTCCAGGCTGTCCTCGTGACAAAGCGCATTAGGTTCTTGTTCTTCGGTCAGCTAGCCTAGCGCTAGTCCATACACCTGAGTTATTGGTTTGCCGTAATAATTTGCGAGACCTTCCCCGTAAGAGAGGAGATTAGCATATAAATAGCAGATGCACAGAGGACCATCACAGCTGAGTACATTTAATTTTTGGTTTATAAGATTGAATGGGTTTTTAAACGCATAGCTATCAAACTTGGCCAAAGACAAATGAAGTGTAGGGCTCAGTTGTCCGAGGCTAGCCCTCCTCAGCTCATTTTTTAAAAGGATAACAGACTTGCTTAAGGAGTGTGCCCGGCCAACGCTTCCCTGGGCACAAAGTAATTGAGATTGCTTACAGACTTAATTAGACCGTACAAAATATATTGGAGGGCGCGAGGCGCACTTTAGCCCTGCTGGAATGTGTTTTTCCCAGTAAGTGGGCGACATTTAACCGGAAACCCATCATTATCCGGACCGTCTCGGGGTAGAGGCCGGCGCGGGATCAATAGAGTTCACCGTCAACTGCTGTGAACACACATTTATTTACATTATTCTAATATGTGCATGTCTAC
The DNA here is from genome assembly GCF_016745375.1 of Pimephales promelas. Next base: position 678,667 of record NW_024121688.1, on the reverse strand, counting down.
TGAGGAGACCAGTCAGAGAGCAGATACACCGGAAAAAAAAAATGTTGGGTTGTTTTAACCCAACTGTTGGGTTACACATTTTGTGATGTGTTGGGTCATTTTTAAAATCGTGGGGTAATTTCTAGTAATATACATATTTTGAAATTATGTACACAATTATGTACCTTTACATGAAATTCTAGACACGCCCCCCAATATTTGTTTTGTAATTTAAATAAATAGTTGTGGAGACATATTTATTGTTTTATACAAATAAATAATCACTCTAAAAAATGCTAAAAAATATTTAACCCAATTTTGGGTAAAATATGGACAAACCCAGCCATTGGGTTACATTTTTAAATTACATTTTTAACCTAACGGCTGGGTTTGTCCATATTTTACCCGAAATTGGGTTAAAACAACCCAACATTTTTTAGAGTGTACTGAATACAAAGTTTATTTGTTAATGTAATACGTAAAAATAGTTGGGTTACTTTTAACCCAACTGGCTTTTAACCCAATGCACTGGGTTAAAATAGCCCACAGTTGGGAAGGTGCTGTACCACCCTATAGTTGGGTTACTCGTTGGATTATTTTTAACTAGTGATGCACCATATCGGTATCGGCCGATATTTCTTCATTTTTATGTTATTGTTATCGGCCCGATAATAAAATTTGACTGATATGTTAACACTTGACATTTGAGATACTTAAGATGCGCACTGTTCAACATGATTGATCTTAATTGCTTGAAATATGATTGGAATCAAAAAGGAAAATATAGTTAAGTCGTATCAGCTACATGAAATTATAATGAGAACATTATAAGTGTGTGATTGGGAAATGGATTTTAATTGTGAGACTTTTGTTTTTGCAATCAGGCTCTCAAAAATTATTTTAAAAAAAATTGGATTTAGATTTATCGGCCGATATATCGGTTATCGGCTTTCAAATACAAAGAATTATCGGTTATCGGTATCGGCCAAAATGTTCATATTGGTGCATCCCTATTTTTAACCCAACATTATTAAGTGAGTAGAGACTGCTATTAATATTCATATTTGTATTGATTTTTTTAAAATGATTGTTTTTATATTTTCCATTCTTGTTAATGTTTAGTAATTAGGAGCCAAGCTCGGAAGGTCCTATTGTAGCCGTACGTTTTCTTCTTCTTTTTCTTCTACTTCTGTTATTGAGTCTATGCACTCTAAAAAATGCTGGGTTGTTTCGACCCAAATTGGGGTCAAATGTGGACAAACCCAAATATTGGGTTAAAAATGTAATTTAATTTTAATGCAACTTCAACTTTCACTTTAAACTAAATTTATTAATGACATTTTTAACCAATCATTTGGGTTTATCCATATTTTACCCAAATTTGGGTTCGAATCCACTGCGAGACACCAATGTCAATGTGTCCCTGAGCAAGACACTTAACCCCTAGTTGCTCCAGAGGCGTGCGACCTCTGACATATATAGTAATTGTAAGTCGCTTTGGATAAAAGCGTCAGCTAAATGAATAAAATGCAGAGTGTGGCAGAACCGTATGGTAAAAAATTGTGAGATTTGGCACACAGATAGAGGACCGTCTGAACATTAACCACTGCAGTTTTGTAGTCTCTAACTCAATCCCTCTAGCGCCACCAACTGTTCAAAGTTGCACTCACGTTTATGCTAATAACCGCTGAACCGTAGAATCAAAATTATTTGGCTCAAGACGCCATTTTGAATTTTCTATTAAAAAAAAAAATCTTTTTCAACTTTTCCTAGATGTTTCGCCTGATATTAACCAAAATTGGCTCAGATCATCTTCAGATTAAAAGCTTTTTGATAAACCCATCCGTTCTCGAATAACATGCAAATGAATTTAATGAAGAGCGCGCCAAATTGGATGCCAGGCTTTAGCGTATTGGTGCACGTCATCACAAACCTGAGGCCATAAGCTTTTCAACACAGCGCCACCTACTGGCTAGAAGATATGAAAAATTGTTATAATTATAATTTCAGCACACCGTTTCGAATGATCCCCAATTTTCCAATATCGGCCATTTTGAATGTTGTGGTATATTGGATTTTGGAAATGCGTGTATGGTTACGAAACTTACGAAACGAATCAAAATTTACCTTAGCGTTTGATTAATTTAGCCTATTTTAATGAAAGCGATCTTGGTTGGTTCCTTGGGTCTTGAACAATTATACCAATTGTGAGACATTGGAAATTGCTGTCCCCCATTCTGAATTTCTTTAAAAAACGTACTTTTTTCGAACTCCTCCAAGACCGTTGGTCCAATTTTCACCAAAGTCGGCTCAGATCACCTTCAGACATGCGGGCAAAAAGTTATTAAAAGCTTTTTTAATGTTATTTAAATCAACGCCAAGCTGATTCTGAGGCTGTAACTCCGCAACCCTTTGCCAGATTGACACCAAACTTGTTATGTCTCATTGTCGGCTCACACTGACCACACCATAATAATTTGACAACAGTGCCACCTATTGGTCAAAAGTGATAAACATATTGGATATTTCAGACAAAAATGATCCAAAAATGTCTTTAATTGTTGCAGTTAGTCTGATTAGTCTCAGTTATGCTTGCTTAAACTAAATAAAATAAATAAATGTTTGGCTAACTGAAATCAAACAAGTAATATATGTTTTATAAATGTATTTTAATTCAATTAGCATTTAACAAAAATACACTCTAAACGATGCTGGGTTGTTTTAACCCAAATTTGGGTAAAATATGGACAAACCCAAATGTTATTTAAAATTTGAACCCAACTTTCACTTTCAACTGTACGTTTTTAATTACATTGTTAACCCAACATTTGGGTTTGTCCATATTTGACCCAAATTTGCATTTTTTAGAGTGTAATATATATATATTTTAATGGTTTTCATTTTTGTTTTAGTTTTAGTTTACTATAATAACCCTCTTTGGAGGGACAGTATCCCAGCATTTACATTTACATTTACATAAAAAAATAAATAAATAATTGATCTTGTTGATTACACATTTGTATACCTATTGCATATGTTGCAAAGAAAACAAAACAATAAAACATTGCAAATGTTAATTCTGCAGTATATACTAAAATATATTTCTTAGAAATGAATCTAGTCTGATTATTTTATAATGATTACATAATTAGTTGTTTTTCAAGTAACGTTCTTTTGACCATGTTTCAGTGTGTAATGTCGTATTGTGATCAATGTTTTGTATCTTCACCTGATTGTCAGGTTCATCTTCCTCAGATCCAGCCGAGAGAATGAGTGTTTTAAATGCAAAGGTGGTTTTCTTCAAACACCTGCGTCAGCATAAACACACTCGTTCCCGGCGTCCAGTCCGAGAATTATAATACTGCCTTCGCGAGGTCGACGGTGCTGATTTTATCTCAGAAGAATTAAAGTGATTTAAACATAACAGCAGTTTCCATTGTGCGATGTACTTTAATCCATCAAGGAAGAAACTGCATCGGGTTAAATAAAGACGATGAATAAACAGTGTGTTCTTCATCTGGTGCCAGCGGGCATAAAACAGTCTCGTCGAGACTGAAGTGATGTTTGGAGATTGTAATTGGCTCAGGTTGCAGAAAGACTGATCAATGTTTCAATTTAAGTAGATTATTACCTTTTCTGTTTTAAAGCGGTGACGGACTTGTGTCCCTGTGGACTGTGGGCCATGTTTAATACTGCACAAATGTGGCTAATTAAACTCAAGTGTACTAGATAAAACCTTATGTTTAAACGCCAATCTGAATCTAAAGACAGGATTAGTGCTGTTATACAATTCATTTTTTCCAGTTTAACTCATTAAAAATATTTATTACATCCGTTTTTCTGAGTTACATTATATGATCACGCTCGTCCTCATGCAAATGCTTTTTTTAAGCCTAATAAATGTGAAAAATAAAATAATAGCTTTTAATGCCATTGTAATGTTGGCTATAATTAATGTTTTTCATGAGACATCAGCTGCTGTCCTTCATTTATATAAAAAAAAGACGGTATTAAACAAGTTTTTAAGGTGTCTCTACATTAATTTGGAGAATAACTGTGAAATTATTACATTATAAAATATATGCAAAAAGTGTTTTTAATTGCGATTAATTACAGGAAAAAATGTGTGATTAATCTAGTTTAGTTTTGTTTTAATTGATTGACAGCACTGGACAGGACATTCCTACCCTTTCTCACGACCAATTCGTACGAATTCGTACGAGTGATTAAAAAGTGGCTAATTCGTACGACCTCACTCGTACGAATTCATACGATTTGTCTAAACCCACGTGATGGTTATGTTTAGGGGCGGGGTCAGGGGTAGGTCATTCGTACGAATTCATACGAATTGGCCAATTCGTAAACTATGTACAATTTAGCAAAATCGTACTAATTTGTACGAGTGAGGTCGTATGAATTGTTACGAATTAGCCACCTCGTAAAATTCGTACGAATTCCCGTGAGATCGGGTTGGACATGCACACACTGTAAAAACATAATTTCATGATTTGTAATCACAACATTTTGTCTTTTGTCAAATCAACTTAAATCCTTAATGTAGTTCAGATAACACAAAATTTTTAGTTTCTCATGATTAAATCAATCTCCTTCATTGTATTAACTCAATTTTTCCATTCTAATTCACTTAAAAGTTTAAGGCAACCAGGTTACTTTAATTTTTTTAAGTTACAGTGCATAAAAAATATCCTATTTTAATACAAGATGAGAAATAATCGTGCACATCAAAATAATAATTTTGATGTTGACTTAAATTTTAGATTGAGACTATACAGGGCTTGAACATTAGGGATTAGTTGTGTGTGTGTGTGTGTGTGTTCACTATAGAGGGCGCTCTGGTTTCTGAAGTGCACGTAATTGAGACCTCATGCAAAGTCAGTTTATACCTCAATCTGCAACTGTCAACATATAGCCTGGCGGCAATAATGAAAAATAAAAGCAAAGCGAGCTAGAATCTTTAGTGCTTTATATGGAGCTCATCACCGACACAATTAGACAGAATAAATGGAAAGGGAACGCTTTAAGCCGTGCCCTCGGAAGAGGAAGGGCACGCAGATTATATAAAGCGTTTTATCCCAACGACCCCCATATTTAAAAACCGGCGTTCTGTTCTGCATTGTAGCGCACGGGCCGCTTAAGCACCTTTTGAGTAAATTAAAAGGCATAAATTGTGTTTAGCGCTAATGCAGACGCCGCGCGGGCCGCGAGTGCGAGCGAGGAGGGGAAATAGCCTTGAGTTGCTTTTCACCTTTCATAAATTCCAGGCTGGGGATTTCTGTACCTTAAAAAAAAAGAAGTCATTTGCAGGCCGGTGGCTCATTGCTATTCCGCGAGGATTGATGGTGGTCATTTAGCCGGCGGTGGAAGTTAAGTGCCGCTGTCACTCTTCACGAGCGTAATTGGGAGGTTCCACAGGTCAGCGGCAGTGACAGTTTTCTCTTTTGATTAGTGTAAGAGTGATAACAAAACTTACAGCGCGAGTGATGGATGAGAGAGGGAAGACACCTGCACACACCAGACACACTCCTCACACACACACACACTGGGATTATACAGCTTTAATTAGTTGTGTTTGCTAAGTCATCACTTCTTTTTCATTGAACATATTTGGAGTTAGTAACCCTAAGTATTGAACTGTCCAGTAGGCCTGTTTTTTGTTGTTGTTGTTGTTAAAGGAGTAGTTCACTTTAAAAAAATACTGGCCCCCGTGTCATCCGAGATGTCCATGTCTTTCTTTCTTCAGTCGAAAAGAAATTAAGGTTTTTGATGAAAACTTTCCAGGATTTTCTCCATATAATGGACTTCAATGGGGACCAAACGGTTTAAGGTCCAAATGAGAGTTTTAGTGCAAACTGTTCAAAGGACTTTAAACGATTCTAGACGATGAATAAGGGTCTTATCAAGCGAAACGATCGCTCATTTAATAAATAAATCACAAAGTTTAAGTTTTATAAGCTCAAATGCTCGCCTTGCTCTGTTCTGTGTGACTCTCCTGTTCGAACTCGTTCATCAAAATGAATGAATCTTTTTTCGAGTCATGACTCGAAGGGTCCTTGATAAGACCCTTATTCATCGTCTGGAATCGTTTAAAGCCCTTTGAACAGTTTGCACTGAAACCGTCTTTTGGACCTTGAGCCGTTTGGTCCCCATTGAAGTCCATTATATGGAGAAAATCCTGGAATGTTTTCATCAAAAACCTTCATTTCTTTTCAACTGAAGAAAGAAAGACATGGACATCTTGGATGACATGGGGGTGAGTAAATTATCAGCAAAAGTTTTTAAAAAGTGAACTACTCCTTTAAAAAATAGCCTTACTTGGAGAGCTCATATATTGTTGATAGAAATGTTTTACTCACTGTTTAATTGACTCTCAAAATCACTTTTAAAAGCCTGACATGTTCAATTTATTTGCTCAAAACGTGTGTAAAATTATTCCAGTGTAAATCATCTGTTTTCTGTGTGAATATACAGTAAAATGTCATTTATTCCCGTGATCAAAGCATCAGTACTCCAGTAGCATTATAAATGTCTTTATGGCTGTCACTTTAATAAAAGTATTAATTTGGACTTTTTCAAGACCTTACTTACTCCAAACATTTGAATGGTAGAATTTGCATAAAAATCTGAAGCAGCGCAACCATTTTCAACACTGATAATAATCATAAATGTGTCTTGATCATCAGATCCTCATATTAGAGTGATTTCTGAAGGATCATGTGACACTGAAGACTGGAGTAATGATGGTTTGATCACAGGAATAAATTACACTTTACTGTATATTCACATAGAAAACAGATGATTTAATTACATTAGAATAATATTTCAGAATTTTTACTGTATCTTTGACCAAATAAATGCAGCCAAGAGACTAAAAAGCAGTTTCAGAAACATGAAAAAAAATCATGTTTATTCCGAGCTTTTTCCCCAAGTTTTTTATTTTTACACACACATGAAGTGTTAAAAGTGGATGATACGTTTTGGCATTAACTTTCTTTCAAAGCACGAGGGTTTTCAGCTTTTCAGCTTAGCTTGACCATAATACACACAGAAAGCACGAGTTCTGGTCTGGATCCGGTTGGGTCTCTTTACGACGGGTTTATCTACTGTTGAGCTGATCTCCTTAAAGTCAGCGCATGATGTGAACACACACTCGTATCACCCTCTCTTTTGTACAACAGCCTGCGAAAAGATGCTATCAGAAACAGCCTAAGACTAAGACACAGTACAAGTGCGAATCCACCTTAAAGGAGATTTACTTAAAGGAGTAGTTCACTTTTAAAAACACTTTTGCTGATAATTTACTCGCCCCCGTGTCATCCAAGATGTCCACGTCTTTCTTTCTTCAGGCGAAAAGAAATTAAGGTTTTTGATGAAAACATTCCAGGATTTTCTCCATATAATGGACTTCAATGGGAACCAAACGGGTCAAGGTCCAAAAGACAGTTTCAGTGCAAACTGTTCAAAGGGCTTTAAACGATTCCAGACGATGAATAAGGGTCTTATCAAGCGAAACGATTCATCAAAATGAACGAATCTTTTGGTTGATTCAATGAACGAAATGAACAGAATGACTCGAAAAAAGATTCATTCATTTTGACGAACGAGTTCGAACAGGAGAGTCATGAGTCAAGGCGAGCATTTGAGCTTATAAAACTTAAACTTTGTTATTTATTTATTAAATGAGCGATCGTTTCGCTTGATAAGACCCTTATTCATCGTCTGGAATCGTTTAAAGCCCTTTGAACAGTTTGCACTGAAACTCTCATTTGGACCTTGAACCATTTGGACCCCATTGAAGTCCATTATATGGAGAAAATCCTGGAATGTTTTCATCAAAAACCTTCATTTCTTTTCGACTGAAGAAAGAAAGACGTGGACATCTCGGATGACATGGGGGCGAGTAAATTATCAGCAAAAGTTTTTTTTAAAGTGAACTACTCCTTTAACTCGGGGTTGTTCCACTTTCTGAAACCCATCAGCACATTATGAGGGTCTCCTTTGCATGCTGACGGATGCTGGAAAGCGTATTTAACATAACCAGCACTATTTAATACAGTCACAGTTAAGCTGGGCCAATACTCAGATAGACTAGCACTGGGGAAAAATTGGATGTGGTCGAGTGGAAATTCTATTAAGGCTTTGAATTAAAATGTTAAGATGTCCGCCGTTCCTGCAGAGTTTGCGGTGGAGAGTGCTGTAAATCTGTGTTATACCCTGAGGACACACTGGATGTCCCATCTGAGTGTTAATCAGCCCACGGAGAATTACACACCGTCAGCACACACACCGTTTGTTCGTCGGAGATCCACTGTGTTTTGCAACAGTAGTTTTTACAGCAAAAATGCTCATTGCTAGCAGTGTTATTTACCGTAATGTGTGTGTTCTGCGCTAGATGAGAGCTCACGAGGATGGAGAGGACAGCGAGGAGGACTTTGTGGACGTGCCGGAGAAGGAGGGCTACGAACCTCATATTCCTGAACATCTGCGGGCCGAGTACGGTGAGTTTGTTCAGGTGCATCTCGCGTAATCCGGGTAATCTCCGGTGGATATGAACACACGCTTCAAAGCCGAGGCGTCCGCCGGGGAAGCCTGTTTGTTTGCAGGGGAGATTTCGGGGTTTAGAGCTGTGGGACGGTTCAAAGCACACAAGGAAAGTTTGTTTTTGAGAGTTAAGGTGTAAAGCAGGAGGCGTTCGTGTTCAGAGTGACGGGCGACTTCTGGGTCTGCTTTTCAAAAGCTTCAAAAAATAGCTCATTTGGCAGTGGATTAAAACACTTCTATTGCCTTCGGGTCCGCTTTGACTGTCAAAATACACATTATTCATTTTTTTCAGATTTTTTTTTACCAAAACATTTAACCCCAAAACCGTATTCTGGACAAATGTGGGCAAAGTAGCTTTGATTTATTTTTTAAAAATACTTCCCTTGATCTGAGCGGTTCATGACTTGGCTGCTTCTCCTAAGTTTGCCTCCTGAACACACACAATTTTACAATGACTCAATTCTACAATGTTATGTGGGTGAAAAAAAAACCTCCTTAATCTTGTATTTGGGTCAAAATGGGCACCCATAGAAATGAATGGGAAAACTGTAATTTAGAGCAGTCTAAAATAAGCCAAAATAATGACAGCAAAGTCACTTCATCAATAGGTTTTAGCTCTAAGAACTTATTGGAATGATGTTTTAATGTAGTTAAAAAAATAAAAAAATAAAACATATAAATAAGCATAATTTACATAGAAAATATGCTACTTTTTGAAGTAAATAAATTCAAAAATACCCCCAAATTAAAAAAAAAAACACCATAAATGGATAGACAAAACTTTATCGAAGACAGTGATATAACATTTATAATAAATAAAAATTAGGATCACGCCTGAGTCCTCTGTGCCCACAATTACAGGATTAAGGGCTATAAAGTGAATACGGTTTGAGGGTTAAAAGAGCCATTTAAACTGAATTGTTATGCCTTTTGCGTTCAGGTCCGTTTTCTTTTTTTGTTCATCAAATTTTTAGTTAATAGACAAAAATAAACAGATGGGGATCTGTTTATATTTGTCTCAGATTGATTGTGTAAAATACGTTTAGCCTCTGTCCTACACTCACACACTTTTTGTCCTTTATAGTTTATGAACATGCTTGCGCATAAACACACACAATAATTCTGAAATTAAAATACACAAATGAATAATGAATGTCTTAGGGATGTTTACACGTCATTGTTTTCAACTGAAAACTTTTTGTGTTTTGGCAGTTTATGTGTGTTTTTGGGCCTGAAAACAACGCCGTCTCCATGTAAACAACAAAAACGTCAATTTGTGAAAACTGTGACGTCATGACATGACGTGTGTGTGGTGTGTTTCTACACAAAGTGACATGGCCATCTACTGGCCTGCCATGCATAATAATTAATAAATATTAAAGGAGTAGTTCACTTTTGCTGATAATTTACTCACCCCCATGTCATCCAAGATGTCCATGTCTTTCTTTCTTCAGTCGAAAAGAAATTAAGGTTTTTGATGAAAACTTTCCAGGATTTTCTCCATATAATGGACTTCAATGGGGACCAAACGGTTTAAGGTCCAAATGAGAGTTTTAGTGCAAACTGTTCAAAGGACTTTAAACGATTCTAGACGATGAATAAGGGTCTTATCAAGCGAAACGATCGCTCATTTAATAAATAAATAACAAAGTTTAAGTTTTATAAGCTCAAATGCTCACCTTGCTCTGTTCTGTGTGACTCTCCTGTTCAAACTCATTTATCAAAATGAACGAATCTTTTCCCCAGCCAACTCGTTCATTTCGTTTGTTGAATGAACCAAATGACTCAGAAAAAGTCCCTTTTTTCACTTTGCTCCTATTATTGTTGAACCATTGCAGCATGAAAAGGAGATTCTCATATGAAAAGTAAACGTTTACGCAAGTAAAATTAATATATTTAGTTTGAAAACATTTCAGAGTAATATTGTTAGAAAAATAATATGTAATTTTTCATAAATTTAGACTGTTTTGAGCATTCAGGAGTTGGAAGATTCAAATAAATGTAATTTAATCCATTGAAGTCATTCATACAGGTAATTCTCTTATTAAATGTTCTTATAAGTTTATTCTAATGATATATTCAAATAAAATGGCATAATTTTATTTCTCATTTTTTTAATTAATAAAAAAGGGGTGAATTAAGTAATAACATGGTAAAAACATTAAAAAGTTTTTTTTAAATTGTTTTGCATTGTGACATTGTTTTGCACTTTCCGCCCTAAATTCTCAAAACCAATCTCAGTATTTACACACCATGGAAATATTTGTTGTGCTGCCTTTAATGTGTTGATTTATACATAGAAAAATAATAATTTGTATTGCATTACTGTTATAAGAGTCACCATTTGATGATGATTTGGTGTGAAACGTGAGAAGCACAATAACATCACATTCACTGTAAAACAGCTGCACGTTTAATAAAGTCGGATCTCTTTTAGAAAGGTAATAGATTGCTTTAAGCCGCGTTTAAATCAATTATAACCTGGGGCCGCAGATACAAATCTGTTTTGACAGCTGACTATTTGTACATGCAGAAGATTGTTGTCCATCTGGGCAAGGACAGCTCTATTGACAGCAAGCCACAGGCGAAAGACAGAGGTCACGCGAGAGGTCAAACACCACAGATTATATTTGACCTCAAATCCTGTCCCGTTTTGAATTCACACTGCCATGAAAATAATCGATTACAGTAGCTAATGAGGTTCATGCAGTGGTTTAGTAATTCCCCGATTTTCCTGCTAATGTGTGATGAACTCCACGCCGGACAGTAATTATGAGATGTGATTTCTGTTCTCGTTCTTCATTCGCCTCCTCTCAGCATCTCTAAGCAGATTCATTAGGAGATCATTTCTGCAACTTCACAGAGCCAAGCTGCTTTCTGCAGTAAAGTATGTAATGATCAGTGCACTGGCCATGCCAAATTAACAATGCACTGGTGTTAATGAGCGCCCATTAGCTTAGAGCGCTGATTTACACCTGCTTCTGCCCGCTAGACTGTTCACAAACCAAACGAGGGACGTGCGGAAGTTTAAAGGGGGTTTTTATTACTTTAAAATGTTCTTTTGCACACAAACACAATAATATATAGACACTCACCTAAAGGATTATTAGGAACACACTAATACTGTGTTTGACCCCCTTTCGCAATCAGAACTGCCTTAAATGTACGTGGCATTGATTCAACAAGGTCTTTAGAGATGTTGGCCCATATTGATAGGATAGCATCTCGCAGTTGATGGAGATTTGTGGGATGAAGCTCCCGTTCCACCACATCCCAAAGATGCTCTATTGGGTTGAGATCTGGTGACTGTGGCGGCCATATTAGTACAGTCAACTCATTGACATGATCAAGGGTGTATTCACACCAGGAAAGTCTGATAGTTCTCTTGCTTTGGTCCGGACCAAATAAATTATTTGTTTAATTTTTTTTTGGTACGGTTCGCTTTCACACTGCTCTTTTTGCAAGTGAACCAAAATTTGTAAACCAAACCACACGTGTGCTAAGGTCGTCCAATCATTGGACAAGGATTCTCAAGTAGGGAAATCAGGAAGTGCAAAAAAGGCTCAGCATGGAGATATTTCCCTACAGCAATATTTGAAGAGTTCAGATGCAAAAGCCTCTAAATGCCATTTGAAATTGATGATTTTTATCAAACTTGTATATTTAAGTTCAGTAATTTCACTTAAATAACAATTAATAGGTAATCATCATTGCCATTTAAGTGAAATCACTGAACTTAAATATACAAGCTTGATAAAAATGGTCATTCTAGAAGAAAATTTCAAATGGCACTTAGAGGCTTTTGCATCTGAACTCTTCATTTGTTCTTTTACTAATTTTGTGTTATTCTGTACAAACGCAACATGAAGAAACTAATGAGTATGTCATCTATACGATGTCGTAATTCGGATTTTTGTAACGTTTGAGTGGCTCTATTAAACGCGGGGAAATACGACAACTCTCGTCTCTCGTGCATCTTTTCATTCGACCATCTACTGTTTTTTTTTTATCTCTGGGCAACATCTCAACTTTGCGTTACACGTGGCACTGCACAGAAGACGGATAATGCATAAAGTTTTCATTCATAGAGAGGGGCTATGCTCACACATTCAAATAATGAGATTCTTATTGTGTACTAACAAGTGCTGTCAACGTTAACGCTTGCGATTAAGTTTGTCCAGTTTAGCGTAAATTAACGCAGCATCATCATTGTATTGTAACTATCCTTACATTATGAACTGCAAATGCTTTTTTTTGCATGTATGCGCATTTAGACTAAAGAGAACGCTCTGTATGTGAATGTCCAGATGCACACGCTCATTCATTCATTCATTCATTCAATCCAATGATGCACACACGACGCACTGAAAGACGACAATTTTTTTTCCATTAAAAATTAACTCATTAATTCAGAAAAACAGAGCAAAAATTTTTTTCTCATGAAAAATTAACTCATTAATTCAGAAAAACAGAGCAATTTTTTTTTCTCATGAAAAATTAACTAATTAATTCAGAAAAACAGAGCAAAAACTTTTTTTCTCATGAAAAATTAACTCATTAATTCAGAAAAACAGAGCAAAAACTTTTTTTTTCTCATGAAAAATTAACTCATTAATTCAGAAAAACAGAGCAAATTTTTTTTCTCATGAAAAATTAACTCGTTAATTCAGAAAAACAGAGCAATTTTTTTTTCTCATGAAAAATTAACTCATTAATTCAGAAAAACAGAGCAAATTTTTTTTCTCATGAAAAATTAACTCGTTAATTCAGAAAAACAGAGCAAAAACCTTTTTTTCTCATGAAAAATTAACTCGTTAATTCAGAAAAACAGAGCAAAAACTTTTTTTCTCATGAAAAATTAACTCATTAATTCAGAAAAACAGAGCAAAAACTTTTTTTTTCTCATGAAAAATTAACTCGTTAATTCAGAAAAACAGAGCAAAAACTTTTTTTCTCATGAAAAATTAACTCATTAATTCAGAAAAACAGAGCAAATTTTTTTTCTCATGAAAAATTAACTCGTTCATTCAGAAAAACAGAGCAAAAACTTTTTTTTCTCATGAAAAATTAACTCGTTAATTCAGAAAAACAGAGCAAAAACTTTTTTTTCTCATGAAAAATTAACTCGTTAATTCAGAAAAACAGAGCAAAAACTTTTTTTTCTCATGAAAAATTAACTCGTTAATTCAGAAAAACAGAGCAAAAACTTTTTTTCTCATGAAAAATTAACTCATTAATTCAGAAAAACAGAGCAAATTTTTTTTCTCATGAAAAATTAACTCGTTAATTCAGAAAAACAGAGCAAAAACTTTTTTCTCAAGAAAAACTAACTCATTAATTCAGAAAAACAGAGCAAAAACTTTTTTTTCTCAAGAAAAATTTACTCATTAATTCAGAAAAACAGAGCAAAAACTTTTTTTTCTCATGAAAAATTAACTCATTAATTCAGAAAAACAGAGCAAAAACTTTTTTTTCTCATGAAAAATTAACTCATTAATTCAGAAAAACAGAGCAAACATTTTTTTCTCATGAAAAATTAACTCGTTAATTCAGAAAAACAGAGTGGATTTTTTTTCTTCAAGTGAATGCAATACGCCTCCGTAGAATTGGGACGCAGCATTAATCTTAAATAGGACCACACTGCAATGCATTCTGGGTAAAATAAGACACTTTTCAAAACAAAAAACATGGACCCGCTCGGTGCAGTTTACCTCAGCGGGAGATGTGAGATTTAGTGTTGTAACAAGAAGAAATGTTTAATTTGGACAACAACAGTTAACAGCGTTAACCCGACCGTTGAGCAGAGCGCTAAAGATACAAAAACATGTTATAAGCAGGTCCCTTTAAAACCTGTTCCCTTCTCATATCTCTCCGTAACGTCGTCAGCTAAGCACAAATCATCAGCCGGTATCTGAGTGTTGCTGGTTGCCACGGTAACAGAGACCCGAGTTAGCCTGAGGCGTCTAATTTTTTTGTGAAACAGTCTAACTCGCATTAGTCTAGTCTATGAGCAAATCTTAGACTTGTCTGACACTGTAGACCGGTCTAAAACAGCTGTGTGAACCCGGGCCTGACACTGGCGTGTATGTCATTTCTTTTCTATTGAATTAAATGCGAAAAGCAGTACTTTTTTTTTTTTTTTTTTCTCTACTTGAAAATGGAAATTGTGCATTAAGAGCGCAACCATTCACAGTATAATTTAAACACTCCTGAAACGGGACGTGGGAAATATAATTCTGATTTACTGCCAAGTTAACTCCGTCATTTCAGATTTATCAATCAGCGCAAGTTAGCATCAGCCGTTTCATTTAATATTACATCAACCTGTCACAGGACTCCGGCTCATCTCTGGCTAATCTTTCTTTCAAAATCGCTCCGGCTCTCTCATCCAGAGAGAAACCTTTTCATTCGAAAAGTATTTTGTCTGTTCCTCTCTCTCTCTCTCTTTCTCCTTTCACAACAGAGCTTTTATCTATCCCTTTATCCCAGCGTTGCTGTCAGGACGTTATCTCTCTCAAAATTTACATTTTAATTACAAGGCCTGCTGAACTCAGGAAAATCAATAGCGCCAGCATTGGCAGCTCAACTCTATGTCTAGTGCTGGGCCTCTCTATTTCCTCTTATTGATTTATCTCTTTAGCACCTGCAACTTTATTGCTTCAGACAAATAGCTACCATTTTGGTCAATTTGAACAGAAAAAGAAAGGATTTGGTCGTATTTCATGATTCCCCGCGCTGGAGCGCTGGATTAACTGTGCTCAGATCAGGAGTGTGCCAATCTGCCGAAACATATTCGCTTTAGTGTGTGAGCCACTCTTTCTGCTCTCCTGAACTACGGCATCACTTTCACTATTGCTTATATTTAGGGTTTGAGATTTGTTGATAAGTGATCAGAGTTATATTTGCAGGGGGACAAGAAATCTCATAGGCGTACAACAAACATACAGTATATATATACATATATATATGTATATATGTATATGAAGAGTTCAGATGCAAAAGCCTCTAAGTGCCATTTGAAATTTTCTTCTAGAATGATCATTTTTATCAAGCTTGTATATTTAAGTTCAATAATTTCACTTAAATGGCAATGAAGATTACCTATTAATTGTTATTTAAGTGAAATTACTGAACTTAAATATACAAGTTTGATAAAAATCATCATTAAAGAAGAAAATTTCAAATGGCATTTAGAGGCTTTTGCATCTGAACTCTTGATATATATATACATATATATATATACATATACAAACATATACATATATATTTAGGGCTGCATGTGTGACGATTAATCGCATCCAAAATTTACACAATATATGTGTGTGTACTCTGTACATGTATAGTTATTTAGTATGTATACTGTAAATACACACACACATGCATGTGTACTGTATATATAAGAAATATTTGCATGTATATACTGTATATTGCATTTATATTATATATAAATACAAATATTTTATGTATAAATAACATATTTTTCTTTGTGTATTTGTATATCTATCTATAAATTACAGGAATGTCTGTGTGTGTGTCTGTGTGTTATTCGCATGCCTCTCGAACTGTTAGTCCGATGGATTTCTAACTTGACGGGTGTCTTGCTTCGTGTGCAGTGTCAAGTTTGACATTGTTTGGATTTAGAAATGCAAAAGATATCATGAAATATATATATCGGTAAAAGAAGCACGCATTGAAGATGTTTAGGCGATGTTTAGAAGGTTGTGCTTTACAAATAAACACTCGGTCAGTCATGCACAAATATAAATGTCACTGAACTTTTGCTGTTTAATTTGTAACAATGAGCGCTCAAAACACACCAAACCAACAATTACTAAAAACACACACAAAAAACTGATTCTGCACGGGCACTGCACTAGTACAAAATAATTATACACAGTACACACATATATTGTGTAAACACAAAATTTTATTTTGGATGTAATTAATCGCAGTTACAGTGATGTGAATAAGTTTGGACACCCATGCTAAAGTTGCCTAAAAAGAGGAATAAAAAAATCATCTTTTGGATATTGATCTTAATGCCTTAATTAGAAAAATGAGAAAAACTCCAACCTTTAAGGACACAAATTTTCTTTGTGAATGAATAATGTATCATAAATGAATAAATGTTTTTCCTTAAAATACAGGGTGCATAAGAGATTGGCATGGGGTACTTTCCATAAGATCATCTTTCAATGCAAATCAAACAGCTATTAGGCTAACTGAAGTAAAACCATGCCAATCTCTCGGTGTGGTGGATAGTGTGTGATGATGTGGGGATATTTTAATTCCAAAGGCCAAGGGAACTTTATCAGGATGCATATTATCCTGGATCCATGAAATAACTGGCTTTTAAAAATAAAAATCTGCCTGACTCTATGGGAATTTAACATAGGGGTGTCCTGACTTATGCACCCTGTATTTTAAGGAAAAACATTTATTTATTTATGATTCATTATTCATTCACAAAGAAAATTGGTGACCTTAAAGGTTGGAGTTTTTCTCATTTTTCTAATTAAGGCATTAAGATCAATATCCAAAAGATGATTTTTTTATTCCTCTTTTTAGGCAACTTTAGCATGGGTGTCCAAACTTATTCACACCACTGTAATCGTTGCCCAGCCCTAGTTTAGCTGCAAGCTAAAGCTAAAGCTGCACAGGAATGGGCACAAATACATGAAAATGTGTGTGAAGTCAAATAACATTACGCAGCAATAACAATATACAGGTGAAACTCGAAAAATGAGAATATTGTGCAAAAGTTCATTTATTTCAGTAATTCAGCTTAAAAGGTGAAACTAATATATTATATAGACTCATTACATGAAAAGTGAGATATTTCAAGCCTTTATTAGTTATAATATTGATGATTATGGATTACAGCTTATGAAAACCCCAAATTCAAAATTAGAATATTGTGAATTGTTATATAAGATATTGTTTTCATAAGCTGTAATCCATAATCATCAAAATTATAACAAATAAAGGCTTGAAATATCTCACTTTGCATGTAATGAGTCTATATAATATATTAGTTTCACCTTTTAAGCTGAATTACTGAAATAAATGAACTTTTGCACAATATTCTCATTTTTCGAGTTTCACCTGTATATATTGTGTATGTATATAAATACACATACAGTATTTATTAAATGTATCTGAAGACAAAAAACACATTTGTTGATGAGCTGTAAGAACAGACCCTGTCCTCATCACACCCTAATAATACAGTTCAGGTGTTTGACTTGTTTTTGTCTCTCACAGGACTTGATGAAGCTCCCTCCACATCGGCCTCTGGGGTCAAAGCTAAGCCGTCGAAACCTGCGGTCAGACGTCCCGTTCCCCTTGTGTCCGCCAGCCTGTCTCGACTCCAGAGGAAGAGGAGTGATGAAGAGCAGGACCCCACCTGTGCGGCCGCCACGCTGCGTGTGCTCCGGCAGAGGCTCGACCCTGTCCCGTCCACCAGGTGACCAGATCACTCACACACACCGATGGGGCCGGTACCCTTTTAAAACCCTCTGATGGTCTTCGGGGTCTGTTAGACCCCAAATGAATTTTGCTTGAATTCAAAAAAATGTTCTCTTTTTCCAAATGGTATGAAACTTGCTACAGCTCTCAACACTGTCAAGATCTACAAAAAAAAAAATTAAATGGAATTCTATCTGTTTTTATGTAGGCGTGACAAAAATAGTCACACTCGTGGTCTTCGGGGTCCATTGGACCCCAAAAAATACCATTTAATTTTGTAACAGAACAATAGTTTTTTTTTTTGTATACAAATATTATTTTACTGTTTATTAATGTTTTTACTCAACATTTGTGCAGTTTTTGGAGGATTTATGATATCTTTTAAATATCTATAAATTAATAAATAAATATTTATTTATCATTGGACTCAAAATAGACACAATTCATCATCAAAATCAGAAATAACGCAGAACACAGACAGAAATGACAGAAATTAAGTGGCACACTTCCAACAATGCAAAAAACATCCACAATCCAAAATTATCATGCTCACACACATGCGCACACACACACAAACACACACACATATAGAGGAATACAATATACAGGAATACATACAGACTATAAAAACTATTCGCTTATCATTTGTAAAATAAAATACTCTAAAATGCAGAACCACCACAAAAATAAATTGGTAACACTAAGACACATTGAAAATGTGCACACACACACACACACACACACAGGAATACATTTGTAAGGCTATAAAAAAAATAAAAGAGATGAGACCATCTGTTCTATTGTTCCAAACTATAGGAACAATAGTTTGTTTGTTTTTTTTTACAAATATTTTATTTTTACTGCTTTATTTGCTAATTTGTTATTGCTGTTCAGTTGAAATAAATGATCAGATCTTAAGACTCCAACATTTCTCTTTGTAACATGTTCAGGTTTGATTCTAATTATAATGTAACATTATTAAAAAACTTTTTTCAGTACAAAAACAAATGCTAAACTTTGACAAAAAGTATTTTATTTTTGTTATAAGTGTGATTTTACAATATTTAGATATGAATCCAACTGAATCCAACTTTAGAAACTATATCTTTCAGTAATTCAAATAGTTAATAGGCCTAGTGGAGCTCTATAGCCATCTAGTGGATAAAGTGACTTATTACAAATTTTAACCTGTTTTTTCCAAAAATTAGGCAAAAATCTTACATTCAACCTTGTAAAATTATCCATGGTATCCCCAGGAATGAAAGTTAGAAATCTGGGTCTTTTATAAAGTTTATTTAACATAAAATGCTGTTTTTTTGTAAAAATCCTATTTAAATAAATATTTATTTATTTATTTATAGAAAAAACATTAATAAACTGGGTAAAATTATATTTGTTAAAAAAAATATATACTATTCTGTTACAAAATTAAATAATATTGTCTGGGGTCCAATAGACCCCGAAGACCAGAATTGTTACTTTTTTTGAAGACCATAAAATGGTTCTAATATATGAAGAGTTCAGATGCAAAAGCCTCTAAGTGCCATTTGAAATTTTCTTCTAAAATGACATTTTTTATCAAGCTTGTATATTTAAGTTCAGTGATTTCACTTAAATGACAATTAATAGGTAATCTTCATTGCCATTTAAGTGAAATTACTGAACTTAAATATACAAGCTTGATAAAAATGATCATTCTAGAAGAAAATTTCAAATGGCACTTAGAGGCTTTTGCATCTGAACTCTTCATATACACTTTTGGTAACAATACGTACCTTTGAGGTGCTAATATGAGCTCCTCGTGTGCAAAAGTGAAAGGATCCTGCCCAGTGACAGCGTTTGTACCTTTCATTACCAAGAGTGTAGGGCAGAACAAGAGAACAACAGAATAATAGCAGTGAAAGACTGAAATATAGGGAAATTATTAAAAGGATTTAACAGTATGGAATATTGTCAAATATTTTAGTCAAATCTGAGAAATTATTGTGTAAATTAAATATAAATTAGCTTTTAAAAACTGTATTGGCTGACCACTACTAAAATGACTAGATACTGTATTCAATGTTATCAACATGTGCTTTCAAATGTTCCCTTCCTCTATTACTGTAACAGAGTTAAATTTGTAGCAGAAATACAGATTCTATATTTTATGATTTACATTTTTTTTTCATATTTTTATATTAAAATATTCATAAAATATCATATTTAAAGGTGCACTATAATATGTTTTATTTGTATATTTTAGACCTGACGGGATGGTTTTCTCAGTAAATTGCTTACATGCGTCATTTGTGTGTGTGTGTGTGAACAGAGTCTGCTGGAGAAAAGAGAATGAGACAGAGCTCGTAATAAAACAAGAATCAACATAAGATAGTGTGTAAATGTAATTTGATATTAAATAATAAAAACCTAAAATAATAATTTTGGCATTGTTGTTTTGATGATGTTTTCTTTTTAATGTTTTGATGTTGGAGAACGTTTATATGACAATGATGTGTTTTTCGCGTACGCCAACGTTGTCAAAACAACCACATGACTAGAGTCGCTGTATTCTGCTGCCAGGCCAGTAGATGGCGATGTCACGTTAGAAAGAAACACTTCGCGTCTATGCACTGAACATGTCACACGCATGTGCATGATGTCACCGTTTACACAAGTTCCCTTTTTTGTAGTTTTAGACGAAACCGGTGTTCTGTCGATTTTTGCTGCCTCGTCGAAAAATGCTACCGTAGCGCGAATTGATCACAGAATGCCGATTAAAGTCGTATGAAATACAATTATAATACAATTCTAAGTAGCTACTGTATACTGTAGACTACTGTTTTTATTTTTAAAACGGTGTGACAAGTAAAAATTATCATAAAATATTCATCTTTGACCTTTCCTCATAGTAACTAAAACTTTCAGTTATTCTTTTTCAGCTGGCTGACCGTACAAATATTCATATGGTAGCAGTGGTGGAGGAAGTACTGAATCTCAAATAAACAGTACAAATATCCAGATAAATATTTACTTTAGTGAAAGTAGAAGTAACACAATGACAACCATACTTAAGTAAAAAGTACATGATTTTCAATGTACTTTAACCCCTTAACTGTCACCCCCCCTTTTTGAGAATGGGGGTTAAATGCTCTATTCACACTTAAATGGTTGTAATTCAAGAATGCCTTGCAATATATACCCAAGTTTGGTCTTGTTTTAAAGAAAACACTCAGCAGATTATTGCTGAAGTGAAAACACTTCAAAAAATGAAAGTATGAAAAAGTTATGGAAGTTTTAATTCACAGTAAATCAAATATACTGTACTATATATTTTTTATTTTATATAAAATATATATTTTACAAAATATTTTTACTCTAAAATTACTATAAAATCAAAGCCATAAATCTAACCAAGTTATGTTCCAAATTTGAAGTTGATATCACAAAAATTGAAGTTCCCATGAGATTTTGTTTAGGCGTAGTACCAAAAATAGCCACCGGGTGCCATTGAATTCCATTGAATTTAGTTGTGTACATTCTGCCATAACAAATTAATACATTTCAGTCCAAATATCAATTTTGTCACAAAATTTGGAACCTTGAGACTCAGACCTTTCTGACAATATGTGTTTTGTCAAGATTAGAAAAGGTTTTGATCATAAATTATGAAATATAAGGATGCCCAAAAGGGGAGGAGCCTCATAAAATAAGTACCGTTTCTATGGTAACGCAACATTCAATTATAAAATGGTTTTCACAGGATTAATTCTGAGTTTATAAGCTTTCAAATGATACCTAATTTATGATAACTACTAAAATATGTGATATAATAAAAAAGGCGATAAAAAATATTATTATATTTTAGAGGATAATATATACATGTATATTATAATTTTTAGAGGATAATGTTATTCTATACTTTTTATTTTTTATTGAAAAATACTAGATTATATGTTTTATTATGATCTTTTAGCTTAAAAACAGAAGTTTCAATGATTAAAAGTGGGTGCATCAACTTTTTGTGACAAAGGTCAGACCTCCTGTTATGATGCAGATTTTTTTAGGTGCACTCTTGTCATAAATTCATTAATTACTCTTCCTACATAATTTTTAACACAAAACAGGGGTCGAATATTTAATTAGAAGTCTTAGACCTTTCCAAAAATATATAATTTGTCATAATTAGATTAGGATTTAATAGAAATATAGTGAAGTAAAGTTAGGCGTCCCGGTACCGGGACGGTGACAGTTAAGGGGTTAAGTATTAAAAGTAAAAGTACTTGCATAACAATTGATTCTCTTAATGACTATTTTCTAATGATTAATAAAACATTTAATTCAACCTAATACTCCTATAATGATGTTCAATAATGATGGAAACAAATTGTTGTCACCATTTCTGAAACAAGCTTGCAATTAGGCAATATAAACATGCTTATCCTTACTATGTTAATAACTATGTTTGGCAGTAAACGCGATTCATTTATGGTGTAATTCTGAACCTCTTGGCTTGCCATAATCCTAACCAAACGTATATGACACACGGTGCGTTTCCTATGCACGTCAAAAAAAAAATTTCCGCGTATAAATTGCACGATAAACACACTGCGTGCTAAACGCATTTAGTTGATGTATCTATGGCAACCAAACGTCACTGGTGAGACAAACGTGCAGCGAACGGACGGTCAGATTACGGTTTGGCCGGGGAAAAACCGATCAGAAAATGTAACGAAAATGTAACAGAAGTTGTAGAAATGTAGTGGAGTAGAAAGTATAATAATTGCTGCAAAATGTAACGAAGTAAAAGTAAAAAGTATGCACTATTTATTCTACTTAAGTAAAGTAAAATACGTGAAAAATGTACTTAAGTAAAGTAACAAAGTATTTGTACTTCGTTACAAATCTGTATGGTAGTAAGCATTTTTAAAGGGAAATTATACATTATAACAGGAAAATGTACCTTTTGTGAAAAAAAAACAAAAAAAGTCTGCACATGCGCATAACCGGTAAGTAGAAAATCTCGATGGGTAGCATTAATCGCCAGAACATCGTCATCACTTTCAAAACATTGCACTTTGAAACCCGTTTTGTGTCAAAACGAATGACCAAAACGCGTATAAGTTTTGTGTTGATGAGTGTGTTTTGGTGTTTCAGTGTGTCTGAGCCCGCGGTGAGCAGTGTGAGCGGAGAGGCGCCCGTCGTCCCGTTCGGAGTGGATCTGTACTACTGGGGACAGGAGCAGCCCACCGCCGGGAAGATCATCAAGTACGACAAACACTAGAGAGCACCATTGCATCTCCTGTTCACCTGATTTACTGCTTGGATTTCTGCGTACAAAAACCTGGAAATATCAGGAAATCATCATTTCACGGGATGGAGAGGTCATTGAGGTCAATGACAGTCATGTAATTTCTACATGATGATGCGATCTGCTTTTTCACTGGTTTTCAGGAACACATCGCAGCACCAGTTCTGGGTTCCTCACGAGGTGGAAGAGGAAGTGGAAAACAAGGAGCTTTGTGCTGAGATGAAGTCCCGATACATCACATTCGCTGGGAAATTCAAACCTGTGGAGCACAAGTGCAAAGCACCGATGCCAGACGGGTCTTTGTGTGAACGCCAGGACAGAGTAAAGGTCAGAGAGCGACCGCACATGACACCGGTTGAATAGAGTACTGGAATGAAATGTGATTTGTTGTTCAGTGCCCGTTCCATGGACACATCATCCCTCGGGATGAGCTGGGAAGACCGGTTCGCCCGGAAGATGCTCTGCGGCTGGAGAAGGAGAAGCTGAAACGCCAGGAGCAGCAGCCAGGTCAGACAATACATGCATCAACTATATACAGCCTTTATTCACACACATAACGTTTATAAAATGGTGATAAATATGAGCAGTGGATATTTGACTGGTTTTGTCCTTCTGTTGGACTCTCACACATGAATTATGTTGAATATCTGTCAGCACGATTAGATAATAGCAGTTTAGCTCAACCAGTGAGCAAGCAATGCTTCATGTTGTTCAGTGTGTGTGTGTAAAAAGAGCAGAAAACACACTTCAGCAGAACATCATCAGCTCAAAGTGGAGGAGTCAGTTTTGCTCAATTTTTGCGGAAGATATTTAGAAGAACATTTCAGCTGTTTCTGTCCATACCACGTCGATCAGATTTCATTTACAGTGGACGGAGCGTGACGGTGCTTATATACATTCATTGTATGGAAAAGAGCAGCGTGAGCATTCTTCAAAATACCTCATTGTGTGTTTTAGTCTTAAATATTTTCAAGATTTGTTGTCACAACATATTTTCTTTTGTCAATCAACTTTATAATAATTTATTTAGTTGAGATAACTTATTATTTTGAGTTTCTGATGGTTAAATTAATCTACTTCATTGAATTAACTCACTTTTTCCAGTTCAATCAACTTAACATTTTAACTAAGGCAACCCAGGTTACTTACTTTTTTAAGTTAAACCAACAAAAATTTTTTACAGTGTATGGGGAACTGCCTCTTAAAATCCCAAACTGTTCGTCAATAACCCTGTAATTTTAAATAATATTTTATTAATTAAGCCACAACTCATTCACATGTTTGTGGTTCTCTAATGTTGGTTGATGTTCACTAATTATTTCCTCTGTGGCCCTTTTCTTAGAATAAATTTATAATCAAAAGAGTTTGTCGGACGAACTGATTAATTGATTGTAATATTAATTTAGCCGTGTCAAGTTAAGCCAATTACAGTAACTGACCCAAATATTCAAAGTTAATCATAATAAGTTATTATTGATTATTAATATTTCCTATAGCTAAGTTCCTTACACATGACACCCACAGATGAAACATTTTATCATTTTTAAAGTGTTGTGTTTTGAATATTATTATTATTATTTTTTGTTATAAATAGGCCTGCGCATATAAAGAGATTATTGTTATTATATGAAGACATTATAGAAGCTTGTTTCCGCAACAGAATAAAACATTTTAAAAGATAATTGCGACTATTTCTCTTACACTTGCGAGTTTATATCTCGCAATTCTGACTTTATAACGCAAATGTAAGTTTATATCTCGCAATTCTGACTTTATAACACGCAAATGTAAGTTTATATCTCGCAATTCTGACTTTATAAAGCAATTGTAAGTTTATATCTCACAATTCTGACTTTATAACGCAAATGTAAGTTTATATCTCGCAATTCTGACTTTATAACACGCAATTGTAAGTTTATATCTTGCAATTCTGACTTTATAAAGCAATTGTAAGTTTATATCTCGCAATTCTGACTTTATAACACGCAATTGTAAGTTTTTATCTCACAATTCTGACTTTATAACACGCAATTGTAAGTTTATATCTTGCAATTCTGACTTTATAAAGCAATTGTAAGTTTATATCTCACAATTCTGACTTTATAACACGCAAATGTAAGTTTATATCTCGCAATTCTGACTTTATAAAGCAATTGTAAGTTTATATCTCGCAATTCTGACTTTATAACGCAAATGTAAGTTTATATCTCGCAATTCTGACTTTATAACACAATTGTAAGTTTATATCTCGCAATTCTGACTTTATAACACGCAATTGTAAGTTTATATCTCGCAATTCTGACTTTATAAAGCAATTGTAAGTTTATATCTCGCAATTCTGACTTTATAACACGCAAATGTAAGTTTATATCTCGCAATTCTGACTTTATAACGCAATTGTAAGTTTATATCTCACAATTCTGACTTTATAACGCAAATGTTAGTTTATATCTCGCAATTCTGACTTTATAAAGCAAATGTAAGTTTATATCTCGCAATTCTGACTTTATAACACGCAAATGTAAGTTTATATCTCGCAATTCTGACTTTATAACGCAATTGTAAGTTTATATCTCACAATTCTGACTTTATAACGCAAATGTTAGTTTATATCTCGCAATTCTGACTTTATAACACGCAAATGTAAGTTTATATCTCGCAATTCTGACTTTATAACGCAATTGTAAGTTTATATCTCACAATTCTGACTTTATAACGCAAATGTTAGTTTATATCTCGCAATTCTGACTTTATAACAAGCAATTGTACGTTTTTATCTCACAATTCTGACTTTATAACACGCAAATGTAAGTTTATATCTCGCAATTCTGACTTTATAACGCAAATGTTAGTTTATATCTCGCAATTCTGACTTTATCTCGCAATTCTGACTTTATAACACGCAATTGTACGTTTTTATCTCACAATTCTGACTTTATAACACGCAAATGTAAGTTTATATCTCGCAATTCTGACTTTATAATGCGCAATTGTTAGTTTATATCTCGCAATTCTGACTATAATACACAGTTGTAAGTTTATATCTTGCAATTCTGAGATCTTTTCTTAGAGTTGTGAGAAATAAACTCGCATTTACCTATTTTTATTCTGTGGCAGAAACAAGCTTCCATAGATAAAAATATTTTACTGTCGTAAATTAAAATGGTCCTGTAAAATAGAATTTAATAATTCTAAAAAAATTCTTTGAGTCTTAAATTATCACATTCAAATCCTCAAACTTTTATTTGGGGGGAATGCTGGTGAAACGCTTTAAACTTTTGTCCACAAAATGTTGGAGATTATGCAAATTAAGTTAACCCAGTGCACACCACGTTCCCTAAATGCACGTTAAACTCGTCTCACACACATAGATGGTGTTGAAAAGCAGCATTTACTTATTCAGATTAATTTTGCAGCCGTGCGTTTTTATTGTAATGTCACATTTGATGTAATTATTAGCTTTTTTTTCATTTGTCAAAGGCTGTCTTAAGGCATGTTTAGTGCATCCTTGCCAAATGGACTTAACACACACACACACCAAACCTGAAAGCTTGATAATCTTCTTTCATTTCCCGTGGTGTTGTGGAGACCCCCAGCCCCTCAGGAGCCAGTGTCCAGGCCAAATCCCAAATCCCAGACATCCATCACCCACAGTCTGCGGGACTCCAGGAAGAGATGAACTGATGCAATCCCATCCGAGTCATCATCAATACTCGGATAATAGGACAGGCTGCATCTCACTCCTTCTCTTTCTCTCTCCGGCTTCTTTTCTTGTGGAGTCGGGTGCTAAAAGCCAATTAAGCGGCGTCTCCATGCTGTCACTGGAGCGTCGGATGTGCTTTCTTTGGCCACACTTTACTTGTTAACAAACAGTTATCTGAGGCAAGTGACTTCAGGGCCCGCTGACCACTGGCTTGTGAAATAGCATCTTTTGTTACTAAGTAAGCTATCGATCCCCGCGACTCCATCACGGCCTGTGCCGTGGACATGCCGGTTCTCAGTGTAACTGTAGGACAACACACACACAGTCGGACCATTGATTTCCGCTCCAGTCCGACGCTCGTGACTCTCGACTCGACTGGTGTTTGTCGTTCTCTTGAGTTGAAACAAACCCCTGATCTACAGTAAAGTGTGATCTCAGATCTTACGCCTTCTTGCAATTCGATGAAGCGAGTGAAAAATCAAATTGATTTACATTGAAGGAGGGACCTGAGCCATATCTAGAGATCAGGATATCAGAGAGAGTATGTTACAGAAGCTGTCAGTGCTGCTAGTGGAGTGGTAGTACTCATAGCATCCCTTAAAACTCATCTTTGAGCACCAAAATGACATATTTAAAACAGTTTTTTTCCTTAAAAGCCTTAACATATCTTGAATGTAACTCGACACCCTTGCTTCATTTAGTATGTGTGGTTCTATGAATATGCAAATGAGCCCCGCCTCCACTCAGAGTTGATCTGATTGGTTACAAGGTGGTTTGTGACGTCAGAAACACCAGCATGTTTTTTTGGTTCACTGCAGTTTTAAGGAGGAAATACTCAGCAATGCTGTCCACTTATCAACTTACACATGGTGTGTGTTAAAGCGGATTAAACACACCACATACACACATACACAACATTAAACGCTGGATTTACACCACAGGGAGACTATAAGTTGTTAGTTACTTGTAATTAAATTTTGAGTTACTTTTTATTGATTACATATTATTCACACAATGTCAGTAAATCGTTCATAATTTATTGTCTCCCCAATTCTTGTTTTGGTAACACTTTATTTTACATGTTACATGTAAGAGTAATAACAGTAAATTACATGCTACTAAACCCTCAAACAAACCCTACTCCGACCCTAACCCTATAGTAAGTACATGTAGTTGATTAATATTACTCAGTACTTAAATATGTAATTACACTGTAACAAGGACACATTAAAATATAGTCTAACCCTTATTTTAAATGTTTTAAATGTTTCTTTCTAAAAAAGCATATTTCTTGTATACATTCAGAAAGTCTTGCAGTTTTGTGAAATATGTGGCTATGATGATTACATGGAAACTGAGAGGCCACTAAACACACTTGACCACTGGATCTACCAATCATTTCACTTTTAACAGTTGTTTTCTCAATATTGCAACATGAACACATGAATATTATTTGAATTATCACTTAGTGTGTCGTTTAAGCATGCATTGCTGTGTCTTTGGAAGCACATTTTTACGATCACTTAATATCCTTTACTTAAAGGAGTAGTTTTTAAAAATACTTTTGCTGATAATTTACTCGCCCCCATGTCATCCAAGATGTCCACGTCTTTCTTTCTTCAGTCGAAAAGAAATGAAGGTTTTTGATGAAAACATTCCAGGATTTTCTCCATATAATGGACTTCAATGGGGACCAAACGGTTCAAGGTCCAAAAGACAGTTTCAGTGCAAACTGTTCAAAGGGCTTTAAACGACACCAGACGATGAATTTGTTCATTTTGTTCGTTGAATGAACCAAATGACTCAAAAAAAGATTTGTTCATTTTGATGGAGTTCGAACAGGAGAGTCACACAGAACAGAGCAAGGCGAGCATTTGAGCTTATAAAACTTAAACTTTGTTATTTATTTATTAAATGAGCGATCGTTTCGCTTGATAAGACCCTTATTCATCGTCTGGTGTCGTTTAAAGCCCTTTGAACAGTTTGCACTGAAACTGTCTTTTGGACCTTGAACCGTTTGGTTCCCATTGAAGTCCATTATATGGAGAAAATCCTGGAATGTTTTCATTTTTAATAGTGAACTACTCCTTTAACTCACAAACCCTGTCAAAGCCAAACCCTAATGTAATGTTTAATAGACAATATGTTGTTGATAACAAAGAATGGAATATATTGTAGTTTTATGTCAATATGTTGCAAGATTATCCTCTTCAAATCAATATGATTAACGCGCTAGTTTAGAAGGAGTCAGATGATATAACTGTGTAATATAATGGACTACATTTATTAGATGTAATTTGGAATTGTATTTGTAAGTTTTGTACATATGAAGTTGTTTTTAGAGCACACTTTTTCAGGAAAGGCAAGTGTGTGTTGTCTTGTCAGCATTACCACAGCTGTCTGAGATCAGAGAGAGTGTGTGTGTGTGTGTGTGTCGCTGGATAATGACCAATCCTGTTCAGTGGCAAATGAGGAACTCGTCGGCCGAACGCTCGTCTCGGGTTCATGTGTTCATCACAGATTACGAGCGTCTGTGGCATACCGTAATAATTCATATACACCTGTCCCTCCTCTATAAAGCATGAGACGACTGAGGGAACTCAAAAACATTAGAATTAGTGCTGGCCAATAATACATGTGTGTGTGTGTGTGTAACTGGGACTGTGTAGAATTATTTTGTCACAAATGCATGTGTGTATAAGAAATATTTGCACTATATATTTATACATAATTTATACTAATATTTTATATGTAAATAACACATTTGTGTTAAATATATACATGCATGTGTGTGTATTTATATATACAAAATAATTATACACAGTTACAGACACATATTTATTTTGGATGTGATTAATCGTTGCACAACCCTAATTAAAATAATCACTGTTTCAAAAGTACAGCCAGAAGATGCTAACAATACGCATGCTAAGGAAAGTAATATGCAATTTTACTACTTTGTTGTCATGATAGTGAAATAAACCCTAACATGATGAAATAACACAAAGATTAATGGAAGTGCTTATATATATATATATTCTTTTTTAAAACATTTTAGTTATTTCAAACAAAACAAAACTAAAACAAAAACAGAGCACAGAAGTG
>NW_024121688.1:578563-646063 GCF_016745375.1 Pimephales promelas | reverse complement strand
CTTTTAAAAATTATTTATGATTTTTCTTTGTATCTGCCTGGTATATAACTAATTTAAATTTTGAATCCAACTTTTGTCATGTTTTCTACTTTGTAATATTTATGTATTTCAGAATTTAAAACAGTGTGTTGTTAATGTGTCAGTCATATTGTTGTATTCATTAGTTGTAAATATTAAAAATGTCCCACTGCAGAAATGCACTTTGAGGATTTTCTTAGATTGATATATTAATGTTCTTGAGACTCACAGTTTCCCGCTGAAACACTGTTTATTACTAGCATTTGTTATATTCATATATCACTCTATATAATATTCGCTTATTACAATCTTTCAGAAGCAAAACTCCTCTTTTCCTCCATCATCAGATCATATTTCTCACGCGTTTATTCGGCAGCGGGAATCAAACTTGTTTTCATGTATTAAAATTTGGATAAGATGATTCATAAATGAGCGCGAATCCGACAAAAATAATAAAACATAATAAAATAAAAAATACTTTAAAATAATAATAAATAAAAAATCATGTGCATACTTAAAAATATCACGAACGAGTCCGTCTTTCCATTATATCAGCAATAAAACAAAATAGAAATTATACTTATCTCACACACACATTGTGTTTATAATAATATTTATAATAGCTAAAATCCAATTGTTATAATAATAATTGTACTTTTGAAATGCACGTCACAAAACAAACAGTGATTATAATATTTATAATAATTGTGTAATTGTAGCCTAATAATTATAATTATACGTAGTAATACACATTTAAATTGTGTATTTATATTTCTGGCCACGAAACAATATTGTGGGAAAAAAATGCAAGAAACGAATTTAGAATAATTTGACGCGAAACAATATTATCCCGTGAAATATATTTGATTAAAAGAAAGGTTTGCTATATAGCCTACACAAGCATGGGTGTAATGTAATATTTCATTTCATTCAAAATAACTAGAAAATAATGCACTGAAAACAATCGCGTACCTCTGGAAATCACGCGACATTTAGCGGCATATTTGTCCATTTCATCTCGAAGTGTTTGACTCTTTAATATCTCAAAACGTGCGCAGATTTCAGAAACGATTTGCTAGAGACCCGTGTTAAACATTTACAATCGAATGAATTGAATTAATACACGGAAATATATTAATAAAGCATAGCCTAATATTTATAGACCAACAAATATTTTAACGAAATATTGTAGTAGGCTACTTTTCACCTGCCCTTCTAAAGCCATCAGCTGACATCGTTATTGATATTTAAGCAACTCTCAAATCAATAAGTCGATTTAAAGAGGACATCATGTCTCATTAGAGCTCAAAAAGAATATCAGCGGATCTGTTTAAAAAAGAACGTAAATATTTCGAATGTAAAATTTTCTACATTAGCTATATATTCTAAACGAATTCGATTTTTTTTAAATCTTCTGGAACTGAATTTTATTCTTGTATTTGCACAAAGACTACTAAACATTTTTTAGGTTAAGTTCAAATAAATTCACTCGACCACAATATTTGCACAGTAATTACACGCAACGGTTTCAAACTTTCTAAAATTCCATGCAATTATAAGAAATATAACGCGATTATTGCTGCTGCTGTTCGTTCGTTAAAGCGGTTATTCAGATGATGCGGTTCAGATCATGCAAACCTTTCAATGACTTTAGTGCTCATATTGGCCTTATGCCAACGGAATAGTTGACAATTAGTCATTTTATTGCAACATTTTAATTGAGAGACAAACAATTAAATAATAGCATAGTCTATGCAACTTCAGAATTAAATAATGTGGCCCACAGTAAAAAAAAACTCAAGATAAACTTTTCATTAGGCCTATGTTTGTTTGTACACAATCTCATTCTTTGTTTCGATACATACTGTTTTATTCCCTACTACATTTGCATTCAAAGTTAAAGTCTAAACACATTTTATAATAACTGAATATTTACAGTCTGGTCTAGAGAAATATTCACATTTTATCAAAATGAAGCGATTCGAAATCTAATCATTAGCACGTAAACTGAGTTCTGGGTTTGCCACAGTGCAGCAAAGGTTGAAAAACAGTTCGCCTCCCATCCCATCACAAACCTCTCGAGTGTCTTTGCACGTGTGTGAGAGAATATAGAGATGTTCTTTGTCCTCCTCCCGTCATTCTGCTCTTATAAGTGCGGCGTGTAAAACGTGGGCGCGCCGTAAGTCTGCGAGCCCAGCATGAAGGGCGACAGAACCGCGTGACCCGGCAGGAACGGCAACTGCGCCGTGCACACGAGTCCTCCGGGCGCGTGGCCCGGGTAGCCGGAGTGCATGGACAGGTGCGCGCTCATGGGAGGGGACGGGCTCAGGGGACTCAGGGACCCGTTCGGCCCTGCTCCGCTCCCGCCGGTCGGCGCGCTGGTGTCTGCGCCCGGGTTCTGCTTCTTCCACTTGGTCCGGCGGTTCTGAAACCATATTTTGACCTGCGTCTCCGTCAGGCTCAGGGACAGCGCCAGGTTCAGGCGCTCGCACACGGACAGGTATCGCGTCGACTTGAACTTGTTCTCCAGAGCCACCAGCTGCTCGTACGTGAACGCGGTCCGGGCTCTCCTGGGTTTGCCCGACTTCGAGTCCGAACCGGAGCGCTTCCGTTTGGGCTTCGCCGAGTGACTCTGTCCGTTTGTTGAGGACTGTTGTTGCGACTGCTGTCCGTCCGGGCTCTTGCTGACGGGGTCGTCGTCCTCGTGCTGGCCGAACTCGGTGTCGTTGTTCCCGGTGAGCGCGCTCTCCTCGCTGCACAGCTCTCCGTCAGACTCGCGCTCTTCTGACCGGAACACGAACCCGTCCTCTGGGGAACACACCAAAACACCCGTCAGACACCATCACACACATTCACTGACACTGATGTGTCTCCACCAACAGGTTCCCCGAATTTCGATTAATTATTACGGGGAAGGGGAAAAAAGGCATTTTAGTAAGTGGCTATAAATGTTATTAATAATTTAGCATTTTTTTCCTTACACTAATAATTGCGGGGTTTTTTTTTTTCCTCAGTGAAGCGATTTTTGTTTCGGAAAAGAATCTTTAAGTGATCAGTTCTTAAAAATAACATTTTTTTTTGGTGCGAAAAACCTTTTAATAATCTAAATAACCATTTTTCCACTTTAAAGAGTCCACTGATGTTAAATGTTCTCTGGAACCATCGATGCCAATAAAGAACCTTTATTTTTAAGTGTATAAATAAACATTCTAAAATAGAATCTTTCATTTTGTCGTTTAATGTACTATTTAAAATATCGAGTTAACGCAACATATTTTATTCCGAATTAAACTGTAGCACAGATGCGGGATTTAAATAATTATGCTAAAGCATTACTAGTTTAAAAAACACACACAATGATTTAAAAAAAAAATGATAGCCTATTAAGCTGATATTTCTGTGTGAGCGCGTTTCGTCTTGTTTATGAAGTGACTGAATAGATGCCACTTCCTTTGGCGTGTCAATTCGTCTTGACATCTTAAATCACAACTAATCGATAACTCTCAATTTACTCGACCATTTAAAGCGGCTGTTAAAAACAGCACAAACCTTATCAAATTATTGCAGCCCACAATTACTGTTCATTGAGAATTGCTTTCGCGCGCGGCCTCCAATCAATCATCGAGGTTGACACATATTTGTCCTTGCAAACACAGGCACAGAAGATAAGATGATCCTCACGAAGACTGCGCGTTCTGCTCTCGCCATTTAGACTCGAGACAAAGCGCTAACATATCTAAAGAAAAAACAATTAAAGCCATTCGATTGCGCTTAATTTAAGGCAGGTCCGCGTAAAGACGCGGATAATGGGGAGGATCTGGTCGATATCCTATTATAGAAATGAGTATATCTCTTTCAGGCAGCTTGCAAACTCTCTCTCAACATCTAAATTATAGAGTTAAATTTCGGATAATTACAAGATTAAAGCCTATTATACTTATTAAGGGTGATATCGATCATTGGTCCCTAAAAAACCCTAAAAAGTGCAGTCCTGAATACAAGACTCGTCAGAGGGGTTGTTTTAATATAGTTTACTGTGAAGTTTCCCTGACACACACACACACACACACAAGTGAAAGTTTCCACCAGTCTCAAGAAAAAAAACGAATTCTATTAAACCTTTCTTTCAGTCACTTCACAACAGCCACTCAATCAGACACCTGAGAGACTTTAATAAAGATTGTAATTACTCCAAAACTAGTGTAATTAATTCTGTAAATAAACTTCAGACCTCCAGGTGAAGAAGAAGACGGTTGAATAATAATAATAATAATAATAGTAATAATAATACATTTAATTTTTATAGCGCTTTTAGACACTCAAAGATGCTTAACACTTTACATGCAATTCAAGAGAGGTGAATTTGATGAAGAATTAAAAAAAAAAGTCTGTTAATGGGAAAAAGCAAGTTCAAAGAGGTGAGTTTTGGAGGCCAAGTCGCATTTGTTAACAATAAAGAAATAATTTTATCAACCGTAGATTTTTTTATAAACACAAAACGTGTCTGAATAATGGAACTTTCAAGCAGACATTAACAATGTTTTTATTTTATGTCCTAAATAATTATGAGAATGCATGAAATATTTGCACGTTAATAAATTCATTTGACTCACCACAGGATAATTCAAGCAAAAAGTGTGTTACAACGCTTACACATTTTGCATTACAATTTTTAATAAATGATTCCGATAATTTTAACCTAAATATTCTTGGGGAAAAACGAATATCCATGTTATTAGGCTACTTTAACGCGTTCATAATATTGAACACACACAATAGCTAATAAGGGGGATAACCATGGTCACTTACTCAAAATCCCTGCAGTTTTTTTACAGTCGTAGTCCTCCTGATAAGACTTGTGCTCGATCGTGTGATTTGAGTCGTCGCTTCTGTTCTCCGCTCCAAACATGAACTCACAACCTGTCCTGTTAGGCGCTTGCCTCTTACTAGTAAATTTATTGGGGTCCAAAATGTCCAGAACGGAGAAGGACGTGGTCCGGTGTATGGTCGGCGGCGCGCCCGCGGGCTCGTGCTCGTGCTCGTGCTCGTGTCTCGGCGAGGTGTCTCTGCTGTCCGCCGGTAACGCGTCTCTCCCCGCGGCGCAGTGAAACACCGGCAGCGCGTCGTCCATGCCGTCCTGCGGGAGCACGATGACTCCGGTGGGGTCGCCGGTCTTCTCCTTCTCCCGGTTCATATCGCTCCAGCTCGCGCTCTCCCGCTGTTTACTCTACACGAGACATGCTGCTGAAACACGTCTGTAAGATGCTGATCCAGCTGGAGATGATGATGATGATGATGTCCCCCTGCTCAGGTCCTTTTTGGGTTTGAACCGTCCCCCCAGGACACCCCGCGTTTAAGTCACACACACACACACACACGCGCGCGCGCGCGCGCGCAGCTGGCTCCCCTCCCCTTCACACTGCTCTGATCATCGCCAAAACTTAGACACAAGCCGTGCTTTATTTATGCATTCATATTCCACTGTGAGTGGTAATTGGCTACAAATTAATCCCATGCCTCTAATAGCCTATTATCTCCGTCTGGAGTGTGTGAGGAGTGTGAGGAGAGTGAGCGATGATGTGGCCCCTGATATACACAGCTGTCAGCGAGAGCACTGGACTGGAAACACACTAAATAGGCTTATTTTTCCCTACTTTCTCCCTCCCATCTCCCGCACTGCACGGCTTTAGGTTAGCAGGAGAATCATTGTTTCCAGAGAAATTAACGAGAGAACGGGACACTTCAAAGCAGCGAGTCTTTATAATGTGATCACAAAAATACACACTAATATTTATATATATATATATATATATATATATATATATATATATATATGGGCAATATATGAATATCCCATATTTATATTAGTGTGTATTTTATTTTATAAACTATTTATATATTATTTTATATTATATATAAATATATTATATGTGTATTAGGCCTATACATGCATTATGTTTCAATCACAGTCTATCATCACCCTAAGAGTAAATTTAAACTTTGATTATCTTCTATATTAGTTTAAATAAAGCACAGTAAGTTTCTGAACTTATCAACCTCGAGTAACGGTGTAGTTGACATGAAGACCCCACAGAAGGGAATTGTCTGCTTCAGATCGCGGCATGAGAAGTCAGTTCCTCGCAATCACTCAATGCTCCTGTAGAAGCAACTCATTAAGAGTTGCACAAAATAATAGGTAAAACGATCAGCTGTGAGGATGAAGATGATTATCCCCCGTCATCATGAAGAGATGCAGCATCAGGGCATATTCTACTTTTAATCTGATCTTTCCAGGGGCCAAAAAAAGCGTTTCTCAACTGCAGGCTAAATTACACATACATATACAGACTATATCCCAATGCATTTTCAATATGCTAATTAAATAACGCAGATTTTACAGTGTTTGCAGCTTCACACAGAACGCGTTGTCCATTATAATACACAAACACGAGCTACGGACGTCTTCAACTCGCGCATGCGCTCTCCAAACGCGACGCTGAAGTTAAAATAAGTTCAACTTTATAAAAGACGCGTAATAGCCCATGTATATCCATGAACACTCATCATGTGTTTGTTCTGCCAGCTGATTGGCCGAGATCCGCTTATAATTAAAACAATCCCTCCCAGCAGCCCGTTGCATGATTTTTGCAATTTAATCAAATTATGCATGATAATTTGCATGCAAATTGTCCCATCCACATCGAACCAAGTTCCTCAGTGCTGCATAAGGAAAATCACCATAATAACATATTCATTATTGACAATTAAATAACAAGAGACATGTCAGAACAAATCAGCTACATATTCCAGATCATTTGACCGATTAAACACTCTCCGGTTTCTGTTTTAAACGCATCAGCTAAAAATAATGAAACCACAAAATCTTTTCAGAAACGGATCATTTATATAACGCAAATATTGCAGATGAAAAAGGCTGTTTTAGGGCACTAAATGATGTTATTTTCAGCTCTTGTTCTTCTGGCTCAACACATGCACATTCTTTGTGCAGTCTTCACAGTATATAAATATTCCAGTGCTCTTGGAGAAAGACAGCTTTAGTCAACGCGTCAGAAGCAATCTAATGATTTTAAATGAGCACAGAGCAGTAAAAGCCTGACAATTCTCCATCACAACAGCAGATGATGGTTAAAACGACTTGAAATCAATATTCTGACCGGGTGTCTCCCACTGATAAGAGCTGCCAAGACAATGTTGACTATTAAACTCGACAGCTTGAGATATTACACTATTACTTATGCTATTTTTAATAATCTGTAATATTTGGGCTATAATTAATTAATTCTATGGATCAGATGGTATCTCGGTGTGGGATGAGGTCGAAGGAGTCTATTAAGACTGGTAATGAGAAGGAGAATTTCAATCTCAATCTTGTGAACGCGCACGAGACGAGGAAAAAGAACAACCGCGCGGGCTTTATGGATTATGATACATTTGTGTTGTTATATTCAGGAAATATGTTTGGGGCAAAAAAAAATGTCATTACGGTTGAGGTGTTGTTCGTGATAATTTAATTTTTTATGCATTATTTCATAATGTTCTGTATTAGATTTTATTGTGGGAATCTGATAAAAGCCACCAGAAGAAATAGGCTCTATGATTTCTACACTTCTTCTAAAATCTCGATGTTAGTGCGCAGATACAGAGACATCTGCCCCATGAAGCAAGCAGTGTTGAGTCTGGCCAGAGGAGGGCGCACTTCTCTTCACTGAAGCTTCACATGAATCACAACTAACAGTTCTGGAGTGGGGAAAAAAGACGAAAGCACGACTAACGAAAAGTCTTGTTCTGCTTTAGACATTCTAATAACCAGGGTATGAAATGAACTTTTTCCACTCACCGGCCAATATATAGTTGGTTAAATGCTTTTTAATCTTCGCAATTGTTTCAATGCAAATGAACCGTTATTTGTTGCCTGACGTGCATGTTCAAGTAGTTTAAGCCAATCAGACTCTGCATAATAAGCTGTATTTAATATTTCATGATGACTCACGAGTTGAGTATTTGAGATTGATCTGAACAGATTTGGCTTACACAAACTTCCTCAGCAAAGTGAGTAAGGAGCCCGTTGCTGAAACCACATCTGCCTAGCTCGACGTGTTCGAGTTCAACCCGCCTAATTTGCCAGTGATTTGTCACCATTACACACCACTTCAATATAAATACATACTGTATGTAGCCCAGTGGTAAACTTGGGTATTATAGTGCACTGGGAGTCGGTGGGTTATTATGAATCTCTCTTACTCTCAAAAGTGAATTTAAAAAAAAGTAAACGATTATTTACTTGAAAAATAATAATGAGACACCTGACTTCTAAATAAGCAAATATCAGTTAATTTTACGTAATTAAAAGGAGAGTGATATTTGGTAATTTTATTTTGTGACAGTAATTAAAACAAAAGTTTATATTATTTAGTTAAACAATATTTGGCAGATGTTTTAGGCCGTTTAACTTTTTATTACTTTATTTTTTTTACTGTTTTTATGTTACTAATTGTATTGGTAATTTGAGTGTATTTGAGTATTCAATTTGAGTATTCACGCTGTATAGCCAATAGTGTTTGGCGGAAGAGATGCACGTGACCTGGTGAGAGAAAGTGCTGGAAGTTTAGTTTTTTTTCCCGCGCTTCCAACTGTACCCGAGCACGAGACGCAGGCACGGGAGAAGAAAAAATAAGACGCTAAGAAGTGCGGGTAACTCATGAATCGGGAGGACCGCGAATCAGAGAAGTGGACCGCGGGCTCGAGATGTTTGTGAACCGAGAGACAGAGTTGAAGACCCGTTTGACGGAGCGCGAGAGACAGAGCACGAGCTGTAATCTGAGGTAGGTTTAGTCGAGATCGCTAGCCACCGTGGTGTTTTGCTGGGCGGAACTGACGGTTAATCGCACCGTACATGAACAGCTGGACCGAAGTTTTCGACGCTTTCAATGTTTTTCCAAGTGTTTGTTCACCGCACTCAATGTTTTGCGAGACCCAAACAGGCCTGCAACATGTTTTTTCCCTGTTCAGTAAAACGGGACCGTGAGTAAACTGAAACCCGTGTGAATGTGTGTGTGAGTGGGCCCACCACTACATTTGCTATCTGTTTTAGGACACTTGACGATTGTTTTGTTTATTTTA
Source organism: Pimephales promelas (assembly GCF_016745375.1). Next base: position 636,904 of record NW_024121688.1, on the reverse strand, counting down.
AAGCTTTCTGTGTATTTTCCCTTGTGGAAAGAGATTTAGTCCAAACTTTTATACCACTTATATTGTCTCAAACATGTGAGTGAAACTAGTGTAGCTAGCTAAATAGCTTAAAGGCAGTGTTGGGGAAGCTACTCTGAAACTGTAGTTTGACAAGCTACAAGCTACTCGTACGTTGAAGTAGTTAAACTACAGTCAAGCTACCCTTTTGGAAAAGTAGTTAGCTACACTACAAGTTACTATCAAAAAGTAGCTACATTGAAACTACTTTTACTTTTTGAACAAAATATTATAAATATTATATTACCTATTATTATTATAAGATGTTATAAATTATATATTATAAATAACTGAATAAGTGTCTGATGAATGTTTTAATTCAAATTTTTAGTGTTTAAAACAATGCAATACAATTGATTTCATAGAGTATTGTTTTATTACACACAACACTCAAATATCTCCGACTGTTTGTCAAAAGTGCAAAATTGCAACAAATAGCCTACAACATTGCAAGAACGAAATATACATTCAACATAAATTGCATTTAGAACATTTTCTCAAAAATAACGATTGAACTTGGACAAATAAGACCATGGGTAATTAACGTTTGTTTCTCCATCCTCAAAATCTGCCATCACCTGGGTGTGTCACTGTCAACCCACTTCTTTACGTCAGTGAACCGTTAGCCGCAAGATGCGTGATTAAACAACAGGTGGCGGTAATGGCAAAAAATGAGTTTGTAATCTAACAAGATGAAGAATATCCTTGCATCGGGCTGATTCGCGCAGGCTCGACAATGTAGCAATGTAGCTTTTGCTCGAGCTACACCGCTACTTGCTGCAAAAAGTAGTTAGCTACTGGAAAAGCTACACTGTTTAAAAAGCAACTGAGCTACTGCCAAGCTACTGAAAAATGTAGTTAAGTTTGTAGCGTCGCTACTTGTAGTTAACTACTCCCCAACACTGCTTAAAGGGGCTATTATTCAAGTGTTCAGAGAATATTTTGGTCATTTATTTTGTTTATGGGGTAATATTGAGATAAGGGAAAAGCTTTTATATTTCTTTTGTCAATTTCTGTGATCTAATTAAACTGGGGTGTTACCCTATTCTTTTTGTTAAAATATAAACCATCTCTGGGTCTCCTTATTTCTAATATATTTTATTATTAACAGTTGTGTAGCTCAAATACACTTATTAGGTGCACCTTCGTGGTATCCACCTGACTACTTCGAACCCAAGCACCCTCCATTCTTAAGTAATTCACAGAGTGGTTGTACGGGTGCTACACATATAACTTTAATATGAGGGTAGAATAAAACTGGACAGGAAAAAGCGAACGTTGCGACAGAAATAGAAATAGTCACTTTAGTTGGAGTTTGTGGCGTTGTCCGCATCCTGTGTAGACATTGATTATTATAATGGATTCCCTTTCGAGGCAACAGGCACTGCGTTGATGACGACACTTTAGGGAATGCCCCCAGCATAGCGCGAATGAAACTATTCTATCTCACGATCCCACCAATTCGTACGAATTCGACGCATGATTAAAAAGTGTCTAATTCGTACTACCTCACTCGAACGAATTTGTACGATTTGTATAAACCCACGTGATGGTTAGGTTAACATGAAGTCAACCTTCTCCCAAAATTTTTTGCTCATCCTGTCTGATCATCCATCCATCGACAGCGTGTACAGTACGGGTCAGTCAATCTGGTTCCATCTGTTAAAATTAACTTTTGCAAATAACACTCGCGGTCCTGCACACTGATACCCCTTTTCCACCAAAAAAAGAACTGGTTAGGAACTGGTGCTGGAGTTGGTTTAAACTTGCAAACCACTTCAAAACCTGTTTGTTTTTCCACTGACTAGAGCGCCCAGGGAACGATGTCGTCACGTCACTGTGTACGTCGCCATACGTCTTAGCTAGAAACGCTTGCAAATACAACATTACTTTTGAATTATCTCTAACTCGTATACCGAGAAAGCTTTAAAAACAGGCACCGGCTCCCAACCGGCTCTCAAAATGCTTTCGTGGAAAAGCGGCCTTGGAACATTGGACATTGGACATTGACCTTGGACATTAAGATAAAATCGGATTTTCTCCAGTCATTGTAAAAAAAAAAAAAAACAAGCTAAAAAAAATAAGCTAACAAAACTTGCAAACTAGAGTTAGGGAAGCAGCCAGAGGGATCGTTCTGCCTCCACCTATAAGCTCCGCCCACAAAAAAACATGTTTACCAACGGAAAATTGGTCTATAGTTTCATTCATGCTTCTGACGCGCTACGCTGGGAGCATTCCCCAGTTGCAACCCACGTCGCACCGTTCGTCTCTGTGAAGTAGACATGGTGTCGGCTAAGTTGACGTGTAGTTGAGGCAGTATAATGACTGTTGGGGAGCTTTAAAATAAAGTGATAGCTACGGTGACCGAGAAAGCTCAACGCGCGGCAAATGGAGAAAACAAGAAAACAGAAAGAAAAAAGATCTGTGGTGAACAAAGCCTCTAAATATTTTCACGTTTTGATCTATGACACAGAACACACAGTTATAACCTGCTTGTGGTTTTTTATTGTGTCTGCTTGTGTTTTTAAAAAGGCTTCAAAATGTATACATTTTGGATTAACTTGTAAAGATTATCTTGATAGACAAAACGTGTAAGGGTCACAACTCTTTGTTGAACACAGATCTTATTTTTTGCGATTTTATGGAAAAAAACAAACATTTAAATCATCTGTTTTCTATGTAAATATACAGTAAAGTATAATTTATTCCTGTGATCAAAGCATCATTACTCCAGTCTTCAGTGTCACATCCTTCGGAAATCATTCTAATATGAGGATCTGATGATCAAGAAACATTTATGAATGATTATCAATATTGAAAATGATTCGTATGTTTGTGGAAACTGATTTTTTTTATACAATGTAATTTAAACCTTTACTTTTAAACCTTTTAAACCCGACACTATGTTGCTCTCTGGGAATGCATGTGAAAAAAACATTATCACAGTATTTGTTATCAGAATCATCAGTGAGATTATGGTAATGACAAAAACACATTCTCCTGGCAGATTCATTCAGGTAATGAGAATTTGGGGGTGATATTCATCCAGGAGACAAACGTGCGCCGGGACGATGTCTTCAGGTGAGAGGCTCCGCTCTCGTGTCACGCCGAGGTTACGGGGCCGCAGTCAATATGCAATACGGCCCTTCGGCTCACAGATAAACATTCCCCGGCCACGGAGGCAAGAGGACATATTGATGACAGTCTGATTCCTCTTATTTCTCAGTGTGTTTGGGGGATTTATGCAGGTCCGCTCGGGTATCTGGTATCTGGAGCTCAGAGTTGTGCATCACAGCAGACAGAAGCTGTTTAAATGCATTGAAACCAGGAGTCCTATAAGCTAAATGAACACACGGGACGCCGCCTGTAAATCCACCAAACGTACACACTTATACTGAAGAGAGAACGCATTCACTCCATCACTTGATCAATCAGTCTGTATTCATGTGAGCATTGCCTCGCAACGTCAAATCCAGATGACACGGGCTTCATCCATAAAACCTGTTAATGTAATATTCTTATGGTTCAGTCCCACGCTATCTCACGACCAATTCGTACGAATTCGACGCATGATTAAAAAGTACGAATTTCTACGATTTGTACGATTTGTCTAAACCCACGTGATGGTTAGGTTTAGGGGCGGGGTAAGGGGTAGGTCATTCGTACGAAGTTATACGAATTGGCCAATTCGTAAAATATGTACGATTTAGCAAAATTAGCAAAAAAAAAATTAGCAAAAAAATTGAATTCGTACGATTTTGTCGTGAGATTGGGTTGTTCAGTTTTCATATATACCATGGCCATTTGCCAACATTGACAATTTAAAGCTGTGTTTGCAGTGCAATATTTGGTTATACTTTAATTTAAAGTGTCTGTGTTACAGTGTAATTATTAAAAGACGGATAATACGCCTTTGCATATCTTGGTGTCAAGATATAAGTGAGAATATAACAAAGGATGAATGGCAGAGTTTCTGTTTTAAAGCACAAACCCAACGAATACCAGGTTTAAAGCAGCACTATGTTGTTTTTTCAACCTTTATAATATTTTACCAAAACCCTTGAGATGGTTCATCGACTTACAATAGGTTGAATGACAGGTCTGCCATAGCCTGACGGTGTCTGGATCGCTTTTACTGGCACTTTGTAACTTCGAGTTTCGGGTAGGAACCCGAGCACAAAAAGAACTACAAAATTCGACTGCTTTACTGCATACGTCACTTCCCCCACTCAGCCCAACGAGCGTTTTTTTTCCCTCTGTATGTTGTCGTGGCTGAAGCAGCAAGTAAAACCAAGAAGCCAAAGGTTTTGTCGGAGGACAGTAGAAAGAGAAAAAGGGATGGACGAGGATCAATATTGGTCCAGCGTTAGCTCATCCATATGGTACGCCAAAATGAGCGAACGAGTGATTTTTTTATACTAATACTATTTTAAAAACATTAATTTGTAATACTACTCCACAAAAACGTAACTTAGTCCCCCGACTCTGGTCCGGTGCATCAATCTTTCCCCGCCTAGCAAACGTGAAGTGCGTCGGAAACGTGATCAGTTTACTGTTGGTAATGTGTTGTGTAGCTTCGTCCCTCGCCACATCCAATGTAGACTGCATTGCTTTCTTTTGAGGGCACTTAACACACTCAAGCGTCCTCGTAGAGCCGGGGCGGGTAGCTCGCGCTCGAGATGTGAAAGTATACTGATGACTGAGTTTGGTACGGGCTACATTCTTGCAAGTAAATAATCCATGATTAGACGGACAAAATAATCGGTCAGGACAACTATCCTATGTCTGCAGTTTCTTATTTATTTTTCAAATTTGCAGATTCATCTTTGGTAGCTTGATATTATAATATTGACGACATGGCTATTATCTACCAACAAACATTGAATTAAATTAGCATATCCATTATGTAAAACAGTAGCCAATAGGTTAACGTTACTATAAAGATGCTGGCTTGTAAACGTGAGCTACGCGATCTTTTGACGTTTGAAAAAAATAAGGCCCATGAAACTACATTCTTATGACATGCCTACGCTATCTCTCGACTAATTCGTACTTGAGAGTGAAATTCTTGTCAGATTTTCATATTTCACACTACTAACGGTGACATGTTGAGGCCACGAGTGGAGAGGTGACACACTTGCACCATGTCTCTTTATAGAGGCAGATTATCATTATCTCCTAGAGATATATGTGAGTAATCAAAGACATAAAGACAGAGCCAAAGAGATGTCTTTTCACCAGTAGATAAAGTCGAGAAAAAGAAAACAGCCAACAAAAATAAGTTGTCTTCACAGCTTTGCTGGTTTCAAATAATTGGTTTCCTCTTTTATTGTCCCTGCCAGCGGAAACTACCATTAATCCCTTTTATTTGGCTACAGTTACAACCTGTAAAGCATGGCTTTACTGCGTCAGCAAAATGACATTAGGTGTGCAGAGTGGGCTTTACTTTAAAACGACTGAAACAGATGTGTAACTTACGGCCTAACGAGAGACTGGAGAGTAAAATGTGTGCATAAGAACACAGAACTAAACCACAGGATTCGACACACCGCGGACGGCCTGTTAAAACCAGAGTATGGAAATTAATATTTTCAAATGGTCATTAGCATTGCACTGTTGTAATCCCCAACGCTTCCCCTGTTCACGTCAAATTCAATCAAGCCTCTGAATGGCTCTATCCACGGCTTCAGTGTGGATAATTAACAAACGATGTTCACAGTTGTACAATATCCACTTGTTCGTGAGCTCTTAGTCAGTCATTAGTGGCTCCTAACGACGGTTCGTTTGGATGAGTGGATTGAACATCGCTGAATAATTGGGGATGGGGGTCATGAAAGCAAACAATACGAAATTAGGCCATTAATGATTGGTGTATCGTCAAGTACTGTAGCACTGATGTAAAACAGGATGTTTTAGTTAATGAAAAGTCGCATCATATAGCGTATAGATGCATAACACTTTACTTGAACAATAAGTGGAGTATATAATGCATACATACACTCTTAGAAGAAATGGTTCCATCCCCCGCTTCATATATGGAACTCCAAAATGGTTCTATATAGAATCACTTTTTTTTTGGTAAAAGGTTCTATTGGCCAAGTACGCAACCCCAGGGTTCCTTATAGAACCCAGAGGAACCCTTTTTTAAGAGTGTATAGAACCTTTTAGGGGTTCCAAATATGTAGCGCTGATAGAACCTTTTAAGGTTCTATTTAGAACCTTTTCTTCTAAGACTCTACACTCACTGGCCACTTTATTAAGCAGACAGCAACATAGTGTCGGCCCAGATCCGGCCCACATCTGGTACACATGAATTCCACACAATCCAGATGTGGGCCGGATCTGGGCCGACACTATGTTGCTCTTCAACTTCTTGTTAACGGAAATATCTACTCAGCCAATCACATGGTAGCAGCTCATATCTACTCAGCCAATCACATGGCAGCAACTCATATCTACTCAGCCAATCACATGGCAGCAACTCATATCTACTTAGCCAATCACATGGCAGCAACTCATATCTAATAAGCCAATCACATGGCAGTAACTCATATCTACTCAGCCAATCACATGGCAGCAACTCATATCTAATCGGATCTCATATTAATCGGATAATCATATCTGATTAATTGCCAAAAATAATTGACCGATTACTCAATTACCAAAATAATCGTTAGAGACAGTGCTTGTTTCATGTGCTATTCTAGTGTTCTAAGGCTTAATAGTGTGTGAAAGAGTTAAAGTGTGTTATAACTGGAGATATGAAGAGATATAATGAAGAGATATAATGAATAATATGCAGCAGTGTCTCAGATCCGCTGAACACACTGAACTAATCTGTTATCCACAATAGAGTTTACAGTTCTGAGTCAAATCTGCATCTCTATCAGCAAAATAAAGTAATCTGACTCTATGAGGAATATCATGGGTTATTCGTGTGAGCCTGTCGGAAAATATTACTTGCTTAATATAGGTTTACAGAAAACTGAAACAAAACATCAAAAAAGACTGCATTAAGTAAATCAAGATGATTGCATGAAGTTCGTCCGTTCTATCAACCCTCGCTATTAAGTAAAATTATTACCAAAAATAAAAATTCATTGAGACAGAAGCAGTAAAATCCGGATATATCTGTGTTAATCACCGGAGGCTGGCAATTACTGGACTCATTTATGTTTCACTGCCCGGCACATATTTTCACAGCCATTGTTAATTAAGACAATGCTCATTGAGAGCCTAATTAACAATTAGCATAAACATAATTAGCGAGTGCTGACATTTCACTCGTTACATTGTTGAAATAATTTTTAGAAATTGCCCTCAGAGAAATACTGTCACGCTTGCATAATGGCTGCAGTTTGTCAAAGCGAGTAAGTGACGGGCTTGGCTGTGTTCCCCCTGTCTGCTGCTTGTGTCCGGGACGCTTTATTCCCAGATGCATTCAGCTCACACCGGGGGACCCTCTCGCCTTCAGCGTGGAGACGAGACTGCGTAAAGTGGACATCGCTCCGGGATCATAGGATTCAAACCCGGCAGTGACCACAGAAAATCACAGGTTAGAGTTCAGCCAGTGTCAAAGAATCTTCATGCAGTTATTCTCTATATGACATCACGTGTCACAAAAGAAGAGAAGTGAACACTTTAGTGTGTGTTTCATGTAAGGGTTAATGCCCGACGAGGTGTCGTGAACCGGCCGACGCGCAGCGGAGGACGGTTGCCTCCGCCGAAGTCCATTAAAACCTGACAATGGACACCTCGAAGGGCATTAACCCGCTTATACCATGGTCACTTGCCAAATAATTTTTTTTTTTTAAACATTAGCTGCTAGTTTATATTTTAATTTGGCTAAATCAAGTTTTTACAAATAACTCGTCTGGTTTATAGCAACCGGAGATATTTATAGTCCGCTCAGCTCGGGTTCAAAAATGCATTTTTTTTTCTCATGAAACACAAAGGTAGGCATGGTTATTTTTTTTTTTAATTACACATAAAACAATTAATCAAATAGGCTTCTTAGGCTTGAAACGCTGTACTCTCCTCCTGCCTTGGTTGTCTGCTGCTGCGTAAAACTCCCGCAGGGTCTCATTCAGAGCAGCAGCGGTGTCATTTTCTTTGCGACGTTACTCCGTTTTATTTACATTTTTTCTTTCTTCAGCAGCATCCCAGTCGTCAAAGTTGTCATATTCTCCATAAATGTTAAAAGAAATAACGAAGTCGCTCATTGTTGTATTAGTAGGCTGTGTAATATATATAATTGTAAAAAATATAATTTTGATAGAGCAAATTGTTAACGGATACTTTGACGATTGACTGCCTGTTGCTATGGTTACTCACAGCTGTTGTAGGCAGCGCATTTATTTAGTCATTTCGAATGGTAAACAGGCAGTTTCACCAGAACTACTTTACTAGGTGTCCTCTAATACCTCTATCACTTTTTAACGGACACCCTGCAGCCAATCAGAATCGAGTATTCACCCAGACCATGGTATAAGTTATATGTGCTTATGGTGATAGCAGTAAAGTATGCATAATTACATGCATCTAACCATACGCCCGAGTATACATGTAGCCCATTATTATTACTCTATTCCTTAAAGTCCCCAGTGTTGGAGCTATCATTTAATGTTGTTTATGTGTGTATGTGGTGTGTTTAATCCGCTTTAACACACACCATGTGTAAGTTGATAAGTGGACAGCATTGCTGAGTATTTCCTCCTTAAAACTGCAGTGAACCAAAAAAAACACGCTTTGAAATCGCTGGTGTTTCTGACGTCACAAACCACCTCAACGTGTGATCGTCAACCAGTGGATCTCTGAGTGAGGGAGTGAGTGGAGCATAGTCATAGAACCACGCATACTAAATGAGGCAAGGGTGTTGAGTTACATTCAAGATATTCTAAGGCACGAAGAAGGAAAAAAAGTCTAAAAATGTCACTTTGGTGATCAAAGATGATTTTTAAGGGATGCAATTATTGACTGCAGGGGGACTTTAAATGTATAATTACACTGTAACAAGAACACCTTAGAATAAAGTGTAACTGAAGAAAATAAAATACATAATAAATACATAAATACATTTTATGAATAATTTTTATTTTATAATGTGTTTTTATTGATTTATTCTGTGTTGGGTCAGTAAAAAATGCCAGAGTTGTCATGTTCTGGTCGAGGTGTTTTATTTTCACTGTACAGCTAATGCTGTTCTGGCTTCATGTTCTTTATAAACACTGCATTCTGAAAAGTCTTGGGTTATTTTTTTCAGTGTTTGGGTAGTTTTTGTGTTCTCCCGATCTTGGGTCAGATATAACAACCCAGGGGTTGTGTTATTTATCGTGGGCTTTTGGCGACCTCTTCAGGAGAGAGAAGTGCAGCTCCGTCAAGTTGGTGCATGTCTTCGGTAAAATACAAGTTTGTGTACTTTTATTTAATCTAAACACACACGCTTGAAGAGTTTTTGTAAAACTAACGTTCTCAACATTCTGGTCCAGATGCCTCGACGCCATCAAGCGGTGTCTCTAGTCGTAATCAGTCCTTCACTAACCAATCAGCGTCCAATAGCAGAATGCTAGCGTGTAATGGCCAACAACAACTCAACCTGGAAGAAATCGAAACGACATAAGTACTCGTTCATTCAACTTTCGACTTATAACCCATGATGAACTTGCAAAACCTACAATCAAATCTGACATTTCTCAACGATAATCGGGTGAAAGAGACTAATTTAGCCGTCTGGCTCCATTGACTCGCATTCATTTTGCACTCATGGGTGATCACCCCTAGTGGAGCTCTGGTGGAACTACAACCACAGTTCGGTACAACACAACAGGACTTAACAGGGAGTGGCCAGACTCTCCGTAGACGGGCTCTGGTCAGGCTTTATAGACGTCACCCGCCTCGGGACGTTACATGACACCATTGGACTGATTTTACGTGTGCTTCAAGACAGCGTTCCCAAAGCAGCAATCGACGCAGCGTCTCGTTCCCTCTTTAGGGAACCGAGGTTACAGTCGTAACCGATGCGTTTTCATAGAAAAACAGTTTTGTTAGCTGGGTAAATACATTAATTTACAGCAGCAAAACACATTTTTATGGGATAAATCAGGTAGAAATAGCAAACAATTGAATGTTAGCACTTTTCATAGTGTAGAAATGTCATGTGTCGCTCGAGGGTGTTCAGCAAATGATTGTGATGTTATCAGTTGTAGTCATCGCTTTCACAGTCTCCAGCGTTTATGGACAGACATGCAGAAATCTGCGGCGGGAAGATCTGCTCTCTTCCAACAGCACCAGGAGATTAGCTGACAGTCAACATTCAAGCGTTGACAAAATCTGGATCTGCCAGAGGTAAACTGTTTGTCTTGGAGGTATAAGACACTTAGACAAGACAAATTTGCTTCAGGAAGACAAAGTACAACGGGAAAGTTGTGTAGTCTGAGAGAAAGCCTCATTGTCAGAGAAGATAAGTGAGTGTGAGTGGATTAGAGCTCTCAGGAACAGATCTGTTAGTCTTTCACCGCAGGATTTCATTCTGTCCATCTGATTCATTCTCCGAATGCGTTTCTGCTGTGCCATCAGAGAGACAGGCGGAGAGTCTGATCGTGCTATAGCACTGAACGAGTGTAAATCTATCTATCTATCTATCTATCTATCTATCTATCTATCTACACTGTAAAAAAATAATCCTGTAAAAAACGGTAAACTACTGGCAGCTGTGGTTGCAAAGCATCATACTGTAAAAATATGGTGTGTTACTGTTTTTGAAACTAACAGCTAAATACTGTATTGTCAGCTACAGTATAAAACTCTAATTTAACAGCTATATGCTATAACACAAAAACAGTAACACACCGTATTTTTTACGGTAGGAAGCTGGCAACCACAGCTGCCAGTAGTTTACCGTTTTTTTACAGGATTATTTTTTACAGTCTATCTATCTATCTATCTATCTATCTATCTATCTATCTATCTATCTATCTATCTATCTATCTATCTATCTATCTATCTATCTATCTATCTATCTATCTATCTATCTATCTATCTATCTATCTATCTATTTTTCAATAATCCATTAAACTCAGATCAGAATATGGAAGAAAACATCTATCGCTACTTCCATTTCATTGCAACTCAGACAAACATCATATATTAACCTAATATTTGAAAGAAAAAGTTGAAGCCAACAATCTGTTTAAAAAAGTTGGTGGACAAAATATGATAACATCACAATCATTTGCTGAACACCCTCGAGCGCCACATGATATTTGCACGCTATGAAAAGTGCTAACATTCACTTGTTGGATATTTTACCTGCTTTATCCCATAAAAACGTGTTTCGCTTCTGTAAATTATTGTATTTACCAAGCTGACAAAAATGTTTTATAAAATGTTTTGCTATGAAAAAATATTATTTGTGTGTGTAACTGTACATAATTATTTTGTATATATACAAATACACACATATGCATGTATATATTTAAGAAATATTTGCATGTATTTACGGTATACACATTTATACATAATTTATATTATATATACATTTAAATATTTAAATGACAAATTTTTCTTAAATACTGTATATTCATTGCATGTGTGTGTGTATTTATATCAGTCCCTCCAGGATTTCACGATTTTTTTTTTGTGATTTTTGCGATCAAAATGACTGATTTTGTGGTGGTAATTTCCAAAAATTTGTGAAAAAAATTGCGATTTATATTTAACATTTACCATAATAGTATTCAGTTCTTCCAGAAAAACGCGGAGTTTTTTTTTTGTGATTGTTGCGGGCAAAAATTGATTGATTATGCGGCCCGTTTTCTTTAAAAATGCGCTGTAATTTCTGTTTGATGCTACTTCTTTTATATTATGTTGTTTATTAAGTAACGATGTGACGGTAGAACGTGCGACAGACAGTTATACGAGTTCGATTTGTGAGATGTCAATCGCCTCCGTGAGTCTGTCTGGCGTCGCGTAATTGCGTCACTTCATAACGTTCCCATGGAAACAGGGGGAAATGGCTGCTCTTATGTGAAGCAAACGCAACATTTTTCAACTTTCTGATAAGATTAATGTGACTTTTTTGCAACGAAAATGCGAGGATTATGAAATTATGCAAACCCCGCATATTTTGCACGTAAATCGGCAAATTTATGCGGCGAAAGTGCGGCGTATTTGAAAAAATGCGGCCCCCGCATAAATATGCAGACTTTGGCTGATTTTGCATTGAATTCAGCGATCGCATAATCGCGTTTTTCTGGAGGGACTGTTATATATACAAAATAATCATACACAGTACACACACATATATTACTGTAACACAAACTTTTATTTTGTGTCGCGATTAACCGTTGCCCAGCACAAAACATTCCATTTTTATCATTTTCAAACATTATTGGAATGTTCTCTGAACGTTCCGGAACACGTAATAAACAGTTCTATTTGAATAACAAAGAGAAAGCCAACAATCTGCATAAAAAGTTGAACGTCCACGCATGCGTTCGGAAAGGATCCGACTGGATCTCATCTCAGCCGACGCCAGTTCATTGCGCGTGACAGGACGGGCGATGAGACTCACTAAACTGCATCTGTTTATCCAGCACCCCGTGCCAATCTCATGTGCTCTGAGAATCATGATTGCTGTAATAAGGAAGGTGCGACTAGACGAGGGATCATCATAACCTGACGTTTGATTGACAAACTATGATATGCGTTGTGACAAAACATATCAGATATGCCGGCAAGCTGATGGAAACGATCCAGTACAGCCGTAAAACACACCGCAGGAGAGACTCTTCCGAGATGAAGACGTCTGGTGTCAGATAGAGGTGGTCTGAGAGTGTTTGCGTGAGCAGGAAAACTCAGTCCCATCCAAAGCCCACTGGCAAATTTCTAATTTCCGTTTGGTGGGCGAGCTGTCTAATTGCTATTTAGCTTCGCCAGTCAAGTAATTCGGGCCAATGTCTTAAAAGCAGCCACTTGTAGTTAAGCCTCCATGCCAAAGGCTCGGCTGAACAATAGTGACATCTCATCAGGGCCCCGGGCTCCTGGACAGGAGTGCGAATCAGGTCCCTCTCCTCTTGAATGGGCAAGCAATCTTCAGAAAATTAAGTGTGAGGATCCAGGGAGGAGCTGTGCGATTCATCACGACTGACTCTGTCAGGCACAGGGCTATTAGAGGATCTGGACGGCGTGTTGTCATCTGTGCAACATCTGGATCAGCGGACAGATGTGCAGAGCAGGAACAGCTTCATACGAGCCTTGATGTCTCATTTGTCAAGCGGGGAATCGTTTCGTTGAGAGCGTTCCTGCTAACCGATGGCAAATGATGGTCTAAAGACATCTGATGAAAAGTGCAACTGTACGAATAAAAGCTGGGGGGGGGGGTTGGCTTTCAAATGCATTAAAAAGATCAGAATTTAGGAGACTGTGTGGAATGGCATTAAGCAACTAAACAAACAAGCTTTTCTGAAAGCTTAATACAATTTGAATCATATTAGACGCTTAAACAATTGGTGACCCTTATCCGATATCTGTATTTACACGCGAAACAAGCCAAGGTAAACGTATGGCAGTGTGTAGTGTAAAGAGTTCCTGAAAATCATTATTGAGTAAAAGTTACAAGTCACCTAGTTCACTACGACCCGAGTAAAACTCTTACTATCTATTATACTCAAACTGAATGTACTGTAGCACTCGTCCTCAACACCGAAGAGACGTGCTAGTGAAAATAAGGAAAGATTGATTTGTAAGACGAGAAATTTTGTTTTATTTCTAAAATCAAAATAAAACTGAATGTTGCAATATATAAAGGTCGACACAACCGCCTCGTAAACGTCTATAAACTCTCAACTCTCAACTCTCAGATAAGTGCAAGTCCTCAAAAAGGCTCCCAGACAGCAAACTGACATTGAATCAACGTGGAAACGACGTCTCTCATGACATCGAAACAACGTTGATTTTGCTCATCGAATTAACGCATTCTTCAAAGCTAAATGAAAATCGAAAATTGGTTCGCTTTCATAACGTTGAAACAACGTTGATTTCAAGTTGATTTTCCGTGAGTTTTGAAAGAATGTCTGACGTTGGTTCAACGTTAATTCGATGAGCAAAACAATGTCAGATCAACGTTGTTTCGATGTCATGTTTCCACGTTGATTCAATGTCAGTTTGCTATCTGGGCTATGAACCAATAACACCTCTTCAATATAGACCATTTCACAAGATGTAAACAACACTGGTCCAGAAGCACTTCCTGTTTCAGTTTTTTAACACTACATAAAAGCTGGGATAAAATACAACCAACAGAACATGTAAAACAGAATCAAAAAGTTAAACAAACATCTTTAAGATGTTTTCTTTACATGTGAAATAAAGAAAACAGTTACAAACTGAAACAGGAAGTGTTTCTGGACCAGTGTTGTTTACATCTTGTGAAATGGTCTATAGCGGATAATAATAAATAGTCAAAGTGTGCTTGTCTTGCACTGGATGTGCTGGTTGATCTCCCATCAAACACCCGAATCACACAACAGTAAAGGAGATTTGATACTTAGTAAAACTAAGTGACCAAAAACATACTGAAGTACAGCAACTAATTACATTTACTTAGCTTTTTGTTCATGATTTTTTGTGTGAAAATGATCAAAAAAGCTGGCGGTGACTGGCAACGTTTAAGATATTTGTCATGGAAGCTTGTTTCCGCCACACAATAAAACATTTTAGAAGATAATTGTGACTTTTATCTCACAATTGGAAGTTTATTTCTCTATTTTCTATTTGATTGATTGATTGAAAACTATTAATCCTGATAGGATTAATGTTTAACTAACAGACAGATATATAATTCTGCATTAGGAGACTAATAAACCCTGATTAGGAGACTCAATTTGAAGAAAGATTCAATATTCAACAATTAACAGTGTTTGTTGAAAATTTAATTGCAAGTTTTTATCTTGCAATTCTGATTTTATAACACACAATTGCGACTTAATATCAAGCAAAATTCTGACTTTATAACTTGTGATTGCGAATTTATATTACACAATTCTGAGAAAGAAAGTCTAAAAAGTCACAATTAGCTTTAAAAAAAAAAATAAAATTATTCTGTGGTGGAAACAAGTTTCCATAATGTGTCGTACCAACATAGCGGTTCACACAACAGTAAAGGAGAGTTACTGGAGATTTGATACTCAGTAAAACTACAAAGTGACCAAAAAGATACTGAAGTACAGCAACTAATTACATTTTCTTAGCTTTTTGTTCATGAATTTTGTGTGAAAATGATCAAAAAAGCTGGCGGTGACAGGCAACTTTTAAGATATTTGTCATGGAAGCTTGTTTTCGCCACACAAAAAAACATTTTAGAAGAGAATTGTGACTTTTCATCTCACAATTGGAAGTTTATTTCTCTATTTTCTATTTGATTGATTGATTAAATGATTGATTTATTGATTGATTGATTGATTGATTGAAAACTATTAATCCCGATAGGGAAACTGTTGTGCCACCAACCATACAGCCATCAAACACAATACACAACTAACAGACAGATATATAATTCTGCATTAGGAGACTCAATTTGAAGAAAGATTCAATTTCAAGATTCGATATTCAACAATTAAAAGTGTCCGTTGAAATTCACTTGCGAGTTTTTATCTTGCAATTCTGATTAACACACAATTGCGACTTAATATCAAGCAAAATTCTGACTTTATAACTTGTGTTTGCGAATTTATATTACACAATTCTGAGATCAGAAAAAAAGTGTAAAAATTCCAGACTGACCTCATGAAGTAGCGTGTGTATGCCACGCCAATTCGTACTTCCATTTTTGGCGTGCTATCAAGACGCATAATCGCCTTTCAGCGTGTTTATGAACGCCGTTGACTTACCGTTATATAAATATATGACTTACCTCAACCCCGTCCCTAAACTTAACCGTCACTGGGGTTAATGGCATTTATGACTGGAGATTTGACTGCGTGTACAGACACGCGGAATGACGCGGACGTTAATGGCCCAGACATACACGCACGCGGATACACGCGGATAGCTCAAAATGCGTAGAGATAACACGCCACCTGACTCGAAAGTGGCGTGTATGTTTACGCAAAAGTCATGATGTCATGTTGAAAAATTCACAATTACAATTTTTATTTTTTATTCTGTGGTGGAAACAAGCTTCCATAATGTGTCGTACCAACATAGCGGTAACACCAAAATAAAACTGGTTAAATCCTTGAGCGAGCGGTGAATAACAGTCAAGGTCGACTAACCCTCCTCATCCTCACCGGATACCTGGACACTGATTGTTGATAAAGCCGTCTCACTTATCCCTAATGATGCCAACCGCAAATCCGCTACAATTTTCCCATTTTTTTCCGTCTTCTTAATACATCAATTTAAGGTAATGGAAGCGTGAACGTGAGAATGCTCTATATGTCATGGTGGGAGAACTGAATGAGGACTGCTTAACAATGAAAGCACCTTGGCTTAGCGGGGTGGGTTAAAGAGGCCCTGGGAGGAAGAACCTATTGATTTTAATTACACTGAACAGCCCTTGGGGACACAAGGACTTTGGCTGTTTATTTAGCCATTGCCTCTCACTGTGATTGTACAGGCTGAGATAAAATCAGTCTCCTAATTATTACCATAATAAGCTTGCGAAAGGCTCCAGGCCTTGTCTTTTCTATTTAAAGAGAAATCACTAGGAGGAAGAGGAGGATGAAGCCATCAACCAGCACTTACCAAACTGGGTACTTTTTTAAAGCCTATGCCATTGGTTTGATGCCTTTTACCACACAACAACATCTCACAGCGTTGGCACACATTTTATTGACGGAGGCCAAAGATAAGCTGCTTTTCCACCGTTGGTTTTGAGAACGGTTAGGAATGCTTCCAGTTAAGTTTATATCTCACAGTTCTGGCTTTATAACTTGTAATTGCGACTTAAATCAAGCAATTCTGAGATACAAAAGTCAAATCGCCTAGTGCTTTTTACAATACAGATTGTTTCAAAGCAGCTAACAGGAAAATATTGTTGCAATAATATTGTTAAACATAAAATTAAATGTCCCCAACTAAGTAAGCCAAAAGTCAAAGGCGAAGAAAGGCGAAAAAGTCACAATTTAAGCAAAGTTAACGCTACACAGCAAGCAATTTTGCATTTAAAGGACGTCTTATAGCATCCAAACACAGACGTCTGGCTAAAACAAGGCAACATTTGGGCTGTCAGGGGAAATTTAATAGACGTCTAAATCATCGACCAAGATTTGACCAGTCATTAATTAGACAACCAAGAAATGAAATGAGTGAAGAAATTAAACCTTGTAATCACTGTTGACTTTGCTTACATGATGGAATATCACACATCTCGCAAGTTATGTTGGTCAAAAACGACATGCAACCAAATTCAAGGTTTTTTTGTCTAGAAGTGAGTTACTCATAGCCGGACTATATCGGGTCTATAGTTAAAGGACCACTCCGGCGCAAATTTAACCTATGGTGTACCTGATAATCGAATGTAAAGAGTTTTATCTCTAAAATCTGTTTAGATTATAACGCGAGTATGTAGGGCATAAACAGAATTCGCAAGTTTATACCACTAACAAGGCTCAAAATAGCCCCACACTAACACAGTAACATAATGAGGATCCCTACATGCAAACTGAACTGCGATACAATGATCCATTCATTCAAATGAAACAGGATGACTAATCGATTCTTGAGATTTAAGAATCGATATCAGTTCGTAAAAATGAGAATCGATTAATATAGAGAAATCGATATTTATTACCCAGCCCTACTTTTTATGCTAGCATGTTAAGCCTAGATCACACTACATGATTTTAAGCGTGATTTGCAAATCGTTGAGCTCGCGGACAGGTCAGGGTGTTCTCGCCTGCAAATCGCGGGGGATTAGTGGACGATGAACGCTCGCCTATCTGTTAGTATGAAAGAGCCAACAACGCATCAAAGATGCTCACAGACGCGTCGCCAAGCCCAGAAAAATATCTAGCATGCTAGTTATCCAGAGCTGTCGCATGACTTAACCTCAGTGATGAACCTCCCAATCAGAGCAAGGCATGGGTTTGGGTCACCGGGTAAAATCGTTTTTTTTTTTTTTTTCTCAGAGCAAATCAACACGCAAACAGTTTGAAGCACTAGTTTCTGATGTTCTTATTTGCGTATTGTGTTCTCTTCTTCGCTGGGTATGGCGCACCTGATGTTTCACGTCAATGCCGGTTTGTTTTATCACGTGATTTTACATTTATTTACTTTTACATTTCTTCATTTAGCTGACGCTTTTGTCCAAAGCCTATATATGTCAGAGGTCGCACGCCTCTGGAGCAACTAGGGGTTAAGTGTCGTGCTCAGGGACACATTGATGTCTCACAGTGGATTCGAACCCCCGGGTCTCTCCCACCAAAGGCATGTGTCTTATCCACTGCGCCATCACCACCCCCATTTTTCGTGACAAAACGTGGTTTGTAGACAAGATCGAAGCGTTGGGTGACAGAGTTCTTGTCCACTCGTGTAGTGCGTTACCTCCTGTTGTGGATCAATCGCGTTGTGTCGTGTGTGTGAACAGCTAAACAACTTGAACACTCCTGATTTCACAGAGAGCAAACATGTAGTGTGAACCGCACCATCCAGCCCGACGTCTTAAAATCATGCAGTGTGAACTAGGCTTTAGTGTGGAGCTATTTTGAGCCTTGTTAGTGGTATAAACTAGCGATTCCTTGGTAACACTTTACAATAAGATTCATTAGTTAACATTAGTATATGTGTTGCGCTCACTACTGCACGGGTGTTTGGTAGAGAACGCAGGTTAATAGGTGGGAGGTGCACGTTCCTGATTGAAGGAGGGACAAGTTAAGTATTGAAACGCTTATCAGTGAGATCTTAAAAAACGGTGTGTTATTATGAGCTTGAGATGTACGCAGAATCAAGTTTGTTTGCATGATTGTCTTGTCGGGAGAGACGCGCCACCGGTAAGCTGCTGTTTAATAATGAAACGCTTATTGAGATGCGGGAAAAGTTTGCCTGTTTGTTTGTGTAACTACTGACCGCCGCGGCATATGCGCGCGATTTGTGTGTAGATAAATGTTATTAAATGTTACTGTGGGAACACCGAGAACCTCGCTTGCAATCAATTTTAAATGTTGTCGTATTGATAGTATTCGCGATAAAACTTAAGGAAATGTTTGGATTTGAGCGATTTGGAGCGTTTCACTTCATTTGAGTCACTTCCTGGTTTGCGTTGCCGGATGGGAAATGTAGTTTGTCGTCTTGCGTTGATAATGAGTTACTATACGGAAGCGCCACTACATAAACTACACTCACTTGATTCACGTCGGGCCAACGCACTGAGAATATTTCTTTGATTTAGAGCGATTGGTTTAATTTAATATTGATGTATTGTGTGAAGCTGTTGCATCTTTGTGCTTAATGTTTATGTTATAGTCATTTAGGGTGAATACTAAATTATACTATAAAATTTATTGAGAATGTTGATTAATATATTACGAGATATTTATTAGAATTAATATTTATTAATTCAGAATTTATAGTATGATATGTAAGTGGTTATTAATATTGTTATTTATAACCTCTTTGTTTGTGGACTAATCAACTAAATGTGGAAATAAAAAATCCAAGTAAACCAAACCACAATTGAGTTATGAAACGTGTTCTCTCCTGACGCCCCGTTCGGTGGGGAAATTCTTGGAAAACCGAACAATATGCATTAACTAACATGAACTAACGATGAGCAATGCATTAGTTGCAGTGTTTATTAATCTTTGTTAATGTTAGTTAATACAAATACAGCTGTTCATTGTGCGTTCATGTTAGTTCACAGTCCATTAACTAATGTTAACTAATACAACCTTTGATTTTAATAACGTATTAGTAAATGTTGGAATTAATATTAACTAAGATGAATAAATGCTGAAGAAGTATTGTTCACATATTGTACATGTTAACTAATGTTAACTAATGAACCTTATTGTAAAGTGTTACCGTTTTCTTTTTACTTACTCTATGCCCCCATATACTAGCGTATATAAGCTAAACAGTTTTCAGAGATAAAACTCTTTACATTCGATTATCATGAAAACAAATCTCAGAGAACGGTTGACTCGGTACCAATGTGTTATTAGACCAAAGGTTCATTGGGCGCCGGAGTTGTCCTTTAACCCCCTATTGCTTCCTGGGTAGTTATATTCTGATCATCCTCCTTAACATGGTTGCCATTAACATCTCATATCGTCTGTAAACTCTTGCCTTAGAACAAGGCCACGACTGACGTGTGTGTGTGTGCCAGCTGGGTTACAGACGCACCGTGGAGAGCGAGCGGTTGAGCTTTAGTCGCTGGAGACCCCGTGTCATGGACGACTCTTGTGGAGTATATCAAGATCTCTGTGCCCTGCGACTGGACAAGGTTTATTCCATGAAGGTTCAATTAGATCCAGATCTGATAATAGTGTGGACCAAGGTTAGATGGCAGATGCGATTGTACTTTGGAGAAGGCTGAGCAAGATGAGTTGAATCTGAACAAAGCTAATGTTCGTCCTCCTCACCAGCAGAAACTGCCCGAAATATGATGAGGCGTCATAAACAGCCCGGCCGACTCCATTACAGCGGGAAATAAAGACTTTTGTCTGAAAATATGAGACGTTTGTTATTTAAATCTGGAAATAAGCAATGTTTTGTACTAGTTTTTAAAGATGTAAAATAATGAAAAATGATAAAGAGATTGAACATCACCTTGAAAAATTAAAATGTATCGTGCAAAAGTTCATTTATTTCAGTAATTCAACTTAAATATTTAGGAGGGATATTTTAAGCCTTTATTTAGTCATAATTGTGATGATTACAGCTTATGAAAACCCCAAATTCAAAATTAGAATATTGTGAAAGTTTTCATGAGCTGTAATCAACACAATTATGACTAAATAAAGGCTTGAAATATCTCACTCTAAATGTAATGCGTCAATATAATATATTAGTTTCACCTTTTATGTTGAATTACAAAAATAATGAAATTTTGCACAATATTTAAATTTGTTCAAAAATTTCAACGCATTCTCATCCTTTAGCGTCACATAGAACGCTATATGACAAAACGGTATAACAGTATAGCGTCGTTTTGTCTTATAGCGTTCTGTGTGACGCTAAAGGATGAGAACGGGCTGCAAATTTGCTAAAGAGAGATATTAAATACTAAGAGATCCACAAATTCATCTTGTTATTTGACATTTGACTTTTCAATCCCATTAAATATACTGACAATATAATTTTGGAATTTGTTTTTAGTTATTATTAATAAACAGCAGCTTTTTTCAGTAGTGGTCTTAGACGTCTGAGACACAACAAAAAACAGTGAACACAATGAACGGCAATTGTACTAGTTTTAGCTGTTAACATTTTATATATATATGCAACCATACATATTTAAGCATATATATATGTATAGATCATATACAGGGCTTGACATTAACTTTTTTTGCTCAGCGACAACTGTGGTCAGTGGTTTTCTAAAGTTATGAGCCACTCAGCGGTTTCACTGGCCACAATTTTGACATTGATATGATCGGCCATATAGATATTTTTAATATTATCTCATAATTTGGCGTCAGGAATATTAGGCCTCTGTCACTTTAAGAGCTGACGCACAGATCCGTTATACAGTTACACATGCGTTTTCTTTCTCAACTGTTTACATTCACTTTAAACAGAACTGACTGTGTTTACGTGAATACTCGTCAAGACCGACATTTTGACATCATTTTGTGTGTTTTTGACCGTTTAAGTGCAATAAACAGTGAAAAATAGCTCAATTTATTACTGAGAGGCGGCTTCATGTGTGTGAACTTTGCGTTTGAGCACAAAATCTGCAGGAATGAGTAAAATAATGTGCAATACACACAATCCCACGGTGAAATTCGAGAGAGAGAGAGCGCGAGAGAGAGACAGAGAGAGAGAGAGCGAGAGAGATGCTGGTATCCTGTCTCTATTCTTCAGGAACTTGGCGTTTCAAATATCTCACCATCGATATGTAACAAAAAATCTGTATTTTTGACAACACTACATTAAACTAAGTTTTTTTATTTCAGATGCCTTTTTATTAGGGCTGTCAAACGATTAATCGCGATTAATCGCATCCAAAATAAAAGTTTGTGTTTACATAATATATGTGGGTGCACTGTGTATAATTATTTTATATATATAAATACACACACATGCATGTATATTTAAGAAAAAAATATTATTTATATATGAAATATTTATATTTACATATCATATAAATCTATATACAGTATATACATGAAAATATTTCTTAAATATATACAAGCATGTTTGTGTATATATATATATATAAAATAGTGCACCCACATATATTATGTAAACACAAACTTTTATTTTGGATGCGATTAATCGCAATTAATCGTTTGACAGCACTCCTTTTTAAACGACTACAATTCAAACAAATATATATTATATAATTCAACCCAGCAAAGTGGCTAGTAGTAGTGACTGTGTTACACACCACTGCTGAAATACACACGCATCTGGTGTGTTGGTGTGTGTTGTTAATGTCAAGCCAGGTATACATATATATTCATATGTAAACCAACCCCATCTCATTCAGTTATCAGTGTAATGCCCACACACCCCATTACAGCGCCGCGGCGTGTAGGACCGGTGGCGATGGGATCCGGCGCTGCGTGGGAGAGAATATTTCAGGACCGCCGCGCGTAACCTTTAAATCCGGTGACAGGCTGGAGACGCGTCCCTCGCTCTCCCTCAGCCAGCGCGCCTAACAGAGTGAAATTGACCTGTATTAAGGTCCTCTCACTCCGGCTAAATTATTTGATCATAGTCCCTGACAGTTGTTTGGGTCAGTAATTGCTTGTTTATTGGAGGCGAGGGGAGCTGGTCAATGGCGGGCTGTGGGACAGGTCCCAGACCAGCGCTGGCCGCCGCAGATAAGCCTCTCCGCTGGGTGTGTGTCTCTATCTCTCCGCCATGAGCCGGGTAATCTGACGCTTCTTGCCGTCGGCATCACAACCTACCCCCCACACACACAAACACACGGGCTGAAATGTGCCTTGCAGAATTGCATTATTTTGCACTTGTTCGGTTATTCTTAAATGTCAATTTCATGGCGGTCTGTTGGGGAGATTATGATGACATGATGGGAGCATCCATGTATTTTTCTGCTGTTTTGAGACTATGACACCAAAACTGGTCCGTCCAAAGTCGGAAGTGGTAAATTCCTATGTGTGATGCTCAATGGCGTTGGGAAGAAACTATACTGCGTTTGGTCAGTGATTATCAATTATTTAACTCATTGGCTTAGTGGGAGTGGATAGAAAGATCAGGTGTTTTGAGTCAATGACACCAATACTGGTCCATCCAACCCAGAGAGCAACATAGAGTCGGCCCACATCCGGTACATGTGGATTACACACGGCCCAGACACATGTTGCTGTCTGGGAAAGTCGGAAGTGGTAATGTGTGATGGCGTGCTCAGCATAAGAAACTGTAATGCATTTGGTCAACGATTATCAACTATTTAACTCATTGGCTGAACAGGTTTTAGTATGTACAATTAGTGCATTTATTAGAATAAAACTCCAGGTTGGTCCTGCTGAAAGCCATGCTAGCTATCGTATTAGAGCGGTGGATATTGTTTTACTGGAGAAACTGGACATTTTGCTGGTTCAGTTCACCCAAAAATTCAATTCAATTCATTATAAATCCAAAACATATTTTTGAAGAATGTTTAACCTTCAAATGGTCTTGGTTTCCTGTTTGCACTTCTGGGCTTCGGGGTCTATACGACCCCAACAATTGATTGAGTAATCGTACAAAAATTATACATTTTTAATCATACAAGTAATATATCATTTTGTTTGTTTACTTCTCACCTATTCATTAATGCTGTGTTTTTGGTACTTTTGTATCCATATACCACATAATTCCTCAACTACACCATTAGCTTGCATATGAAATATTAATTTTTTATGATACATTGCATTTATGCTCTAGTACTAGGCCTTCATTTCTGTGTGAAAAATGTTCCGATTTATGCCGTATTTATTTATTTATTTGACACATGAAGAAAATATATTTCGTTTTTCCCCATTTCCGATTCATTTCAATGTGAGGTCATATTGACCCCGAAGACCAGAAGTGTAAACATTATTTTTTACATACCTTCAGGACAACCGAATCAAGCCCAGTTTTTGTGTGTATATAAATAGATAATGTATAAAAAGTCACAAAATCTTATTCTACTGAGATGAAGGGAACCTTTTTTTATTAAGTAAAAGTCGATTGGGGTCGTGTAGACCCCATGACCCGATTGAGGGCTACGCAGTTGCTGTCTATATTCTGAAATTCAAAGTTTCAGAAAGAATTACTTGACTAGCATATTCCGAATCTCCATCCATATAATGAAACGTAAGCCTTTATTCATTCTGAAACCAAATTAAAAATGGATCAACGCACACACATGTCTTGGACATCATGGCATTTGGTCTATTGATGTTGCGATATTCAATGAGGCAGTTTTCATCATTAGGTGATTCCTTTGAAAAGCAGCACATCAGCGTCTCGGTTTGGGAACGGACACGAGAAACAGCTCCTGTGCCGCAGCAGAATGAAGCCGAGATAGTGTATATTTGTTCATTTTAGCAGCACATTAGCAGCACGAGGTCCTGAACAACCCGCCGGCCGCTAGATTGACACATACACCCTTCATGCGTTCAGCGGAGCGTGAAGCAGGCCGGCCCCCCGTGAACTCTGGGATCAGGGAATACGCTCCGCAAACCTCCAAGAAATACGCGGATTTGCCGGAACAAACGATCATGTCGACCTCGGACAAAAAAGCCAAGAATCCTGCATGGCCCTCCAGAACGCAAACATGCACCGGCCCATCATTTACCAACACTGGCCCGTATGCAACACATGCAGATAGCTCTCGGGCATCAATAACAGCAGGTTATCAGGTTTGGTGGTCTTGACGGCCTCACGGGGTCCCTGTAAACAGCCGGCTCATATCCACGTGATCCTGGTTAACAGGGACCTTCCGCACTTATAGCAGAACCACGGGCAATTTATCTAAATCTCCCCTCTCCTTAAACAGTTTTATCAAAACTGGCGGTCGGGCGGCTGGCGTATGGCGCCGGCCTCAATCCTAAACGCGGCGGCGCGGATTTTAATTTCGGAAAGATTAATGTCCTTTCCCATCCTAATGCTGCAGGTCTCAGTTATCTGGCTTGATGTCTATCAGCTAATTTCTACAGTTGGGTTGGAAACGACCCACATTTGTCTGCGGGAAAACACACGAGCGAGCAGAGGAAAAAAACAATCTGGCCGTTTTACCAAATTTCCTCTAAATTAGAAAGTGTCTGCCTCACTTGGACCATACACTTAAAAATCTGAGCAGGAACCTTTTTCATTACTGAGGCGCACATCCCGAGGGGATCCGAGGGAAAAGCGAGGAAAACACACCGGAAGGAGCAGATACACGCTGCAATTCAAGGGATTCGGGATTGTTTTCACCCTGCAAAGTCTGAGGAATCACTTTTTTTATTTTTAAATGGACAATTTATTGAGGGGCTCTAGACAAAATCTAAATATAGTTTGCATATATTCGCCATTTAGGAAATCACAACGGAAAGAGTTAAAAGGAAAGATACACGGATTTGTTATTGTTTTAACCCGGTTAAGTCTGAAAAAAATCCCTTTTTTATTTTTAAATGGAGCAGTTTATCGATCCCCTACTCAAAATCTGAAAAAACAAATGTGTTTTTGCATATCAGTACATCAGGATTTTAGGCTCATTTATAATCTTTTCATGATTAGTAATCGCAACATTTTTTCTTTTGTCAAATCAACTTAAATAATTTATTTAGTTCAGATTACATATAATTTTGAGTTTCTTATGATGAAATCACTCTCCTTCATTGTATTAACTCACTTTTTCCATTTCAAATGAACTTAGAATTTTAAGGCAACCAGGTTACTTACTTTTTTAAGTTAAACCATCAATATTAGCAGTTTTATTCTGAAGCCTAAATGAAAATAAGCACTTTGATACAGATATTTATATGACTAAAAATTAGAAAAGAACGTCATGCTAAACTTCATCTTTTGCATATTAATTTTGTACTTATTATGCATGCATGATGACCTCACATTAATTGAGAGAGAATATTTCTGCTTTTCCTATTTTAACTTCAAACCTCTTCCTAACCCATTTACAGTTGATCTACAGTGAAAAATGATCATAGCCTCTTAATTTCCTAATGTTTATGGTTCAAGTTCAAGCCTGGCTGAATCATACAGGTACACGGCGTGCAATCCATTTTAATTATTATACACTGTTAGTTGCACAGTCAAGAGTAAAATTAAAATGGCAATCACAATTAGAAAATTGCAGAGTCAATTACAACACATTAGCGACTGTGGGAGGGGAAAACGTTCACCGTTACATTTGGTTTTTATTAATTAAAATAAAGGCTGGAGCTCCACCTGCTTAAGATATGCTAGGATTATCACAGTCCGGTGAACGCCACGGTCGGGAACGCTCTCTCCGCAGAACACCTTGCCGTGTGAAGGTTAATAATATATCTGTGATGTATAAGTGTTGGCATGCACTCCTGCTCCTTCTCTTTGTTTCTGAAAGTGCTTTATGTTGGCTGGGCACATTATGCTGACTGCAGACTGTACCCTGGGGAATGAAGCCCTGATTGCCATTGTTCTCTATTATCATCGGATGGACTTTGCATTTTCGCTGTCTGAAGTGAATTTGGAGGGTGTTTTTGTGTGATGGCGCTACCGGCGGAGGCGGTGGGGGTCAGCGGCTTTCTTTTATCCGCCACATAATAAAATTACCACGCTTACACACCGGCCTCTGCATTCTAAGATATGTTTAATTCTCCAAACATGAAGAATTAATTACATATCTGCATTTAAAAGGATTTCATTGCCACAGCGAGAACTTTAAAGGCCTACGCTGAGCATGTCGCATTGATATTACCAACAAAAGAAGAGCCGTGTAATAGCTTTTCTCTTTCTCACAGGGCTAAGGCTTTAATCTCGCAGCAGATTTACTTGGATATGGCTGTAAAAGAGCATGCTTGGCTGCTTTCTTTTAGTTCAGCTCCTGAGCTGGAAAGTGCAACATGAGAGAAATCTGATGGTTTCTCAGGAGTGATGTGGTCAGTGGTCGGTGGAGGACCTCGTGTCCCGTTGACGGCCCGAAATGACCGACGCCTCTCTGAGCGAATCCCTCCAGAGTCACACAGACCGACATAATGCATCATGAACTTTATGAAGACTGCAGCACAACATCACTGGCAGGAAGTACTATGACTGTGGTTTAGGGAACAAACCCCTAAACTGGAGTAAACTGGTGAAGAAAAAAATTGAAAATAATCAGAAATATTTCTTGAGAGGCAAATTAGAATAATTTCTGAAGGATCATGTAAATAATATCTCACAAAATTACTGTTTTACTGTATTTTTGATCAGCCTTGGTGAGCTGAAAGGGATAGTTCACCCAAAAATGAGAATTATCCCATGATTTACTCAACCTCAAGCCAGCCTAGGTGTGTATGACATTGAACACAATCAGAGTTATATTAAAAAATATCCTGGCTCTTACAAGCTTTATAATGGGAGTGAATGGGGGGTTTAGTTCAAAACATAATGATAATAATTAATCATATCTGAACAGTGACACATTTCATTTCTATATTTACCTTTTTATCATGATTTCTCAATAGAATTCATTTCATTTCATTTCCATTCATTAGAGGCTCATTGTAACGCAGTGTGACAACATGCCCCACCTTAGCAACTGTGATTAACCCTGCGAGTGTCTTCTGCTGGTGAGATCAGCCTTACAGAACCATATCAACTTTTAAATAACTGATTAGAGATTCAAATAATATCAGATTCGTCTAATTTTAAATAAACACAAAAAACAGAGATGAAAAATGATCAAGAAATTTACATTGCTACGGTTAAATAAATGTCCAGTGATATCTTCCATCATACCACCAAACAACCCCACGCCATAATCCCCCCTCCACCAAACAACCCCACGCCTCATGGTTCCACACTTGAATTCACTGAGCTCCTGAGAGCGACCCATTCTTTCACAAATGTTTCTAGAAGCAGTCTGCATGCCTAGTGCTTGATTTTACACAACTGGTGCCGTGGAAGTGATTGGAACGCCTGAATCCAATGTTTTGGAGGGGTGACGCATTACTTTTGGCAATATAGTGTATTTGAAGGATTACGTCGCTTCAGTGTTGCAACCAGCAAATGGTCCTAGGGGAATATGTAGTCTCCCTGGTGACTAGCTCCTATAACTGAGATCCTATAACTACCCACGGAGAAAGAGACCTGTGATGTGCAGAAAAATGAAGAGAGAAATTTGTTTTTGGATGAACTATCACTATCGCTTTAAGTGTTGGCTGATTTGGTAAAGTGCAGGTTAAAATGCATTCAGGGCTCTAACAAAGCTCGGGGTAATAGACTGAGTCTGCCATTATCCATTCAGCAAATGTAATAAATTACTCGGCCAAAGCGCCTTATATACCACCAAACCAAGATAAGAGCTCAGTGGAGGAAATGAACTTCTGCTTTTGTTGAAACATTATGATTTATGTATTGGTAATAGAGCTATGTGCTGTTCATGTGAACATCTATCTTTGTGTTTGTGCAAGTGTTAATCTGTGTGTGTAAAACAGTGATCTTCAACATATTATGTAGCAGACAGAATATTCTAGTGTTTTCAATCAAAATACAGAATCGAGTATTCATGCAGTGTACTTCAGTTTAATCTCCGAAAGAGCTGCAGGTCATTCAGCATATTGTTAACCACATTATTTGATTATTCACACACTCATATAGACACACAGAGTATATATATGTGTGTGTATAGGAGTTTGTGTGTGTGTGTCTATATTTGTATTAGTACACAATTTATATTTGTACACAATTCATTATAACATACATATTTATTATTAAATGTCTTTTTTGTTCAGAATCCCACATTTTTGTCCCCATTTATAAACCGCATATATTTGTATGTATTCATAAAATACTAAATCAAAATGTCTATTATACACAAAGGTCTATCATACACAAATACTGCTTTTCCATATCATATTAATTAATCAACCAATACGTTGTATTAGGGCCACTAAAAAGAAAAAGAATAAGAAGGAATACAGATCCTTATGTTCAATAATTGCATCCAATTCTGAGTAAAACCCAACATGATATATAATCCGTACAGGAGAAGAGACTCGATCTCCACGAGCCCGGCTCAAAACCAGCCCGTTTAGTGTGCTAATAAATTGACTTTAAAGGAGGAGCTTTCATAACAAACAAATTTTAGGGTCTTCATATCACATTAAGAACGAGTGCAGGTAAATGTGATGGAAGTGGGGGTCAGGGGCCTCAGCTAATGGTGCAGGAGTTACAGGAGCCGCAGTCAATTGACCCGGGGGCAAATCACTTGACCTGCGGTCCTCAGCGCTTCTGTCATGCACGAGACCTCTGAGAGGGTGGCATGCTCATCCAATGCATTCATATGGACTCACACACACTGACCTGGTACGTGACAACACACACACACACACTTGAGAAAACCTCCGAGCGATGCATTGCCAGCATCCGTATTCCTGCAGTGTCTGCTATCTGCTGTTTCAATGCAGAAGGTCACAGCCAGCGGAATTAATACCGTGTAGCTAGATTCATATTGAAGCGATATCAGAATGTGTTATTAATATGGTGTGGCAGGAGTCAAGCCCCGTCTCATGGGCCACGAGGGGCCAAACTGACCCCTGCTCAAGACGAAACTGAAAACAAACATTTCAGAACCTTGGAGTTTGAGATTTAGACCAACCTGGTCTCACGTTACACTGTATTTAACTGCAAACATTCAAATTAGTCATTGATGCAATGCACTTATATACATGTTTTTACAGTGTACTTATATTGCATGTAATTACAGCTGTCATTAATGTATGTAATTACTTCTATAATTACGCTATAATTACACCTTAACCCACCCTAACCTTTCCCAAATCCAGCTCAATAGCAGACATCACAACATCACAACCATACACTCTAAAAAATGCTGGGTTGTTTCAACCCCAATTTGGGTCAAATGTGGACAAACCCAAATATTGGGTTAAAAATGCTATTCAAAAAATGTACAGTTGAAAGTGAAAGTTGAGTGTGTTGGGTTAAAATTTTAAATGACATTTTTAACCCAGCATTTGGGTTTGTCCACATTTGACCCAAATTTGGGTTCAAACAACCCAGCAGTGTTTAGAGTTTACACTGAACCTAACTATTATTGTGTTTATGTAAGGAAATAGTAAAGACACATAAGATGAAGTGGGATCCAAATGCCAAACTAGAGTAAACCCCCTTGAATAGTTCAAATGGATATTATAAATAAAATAGAAATTGTATTATTACACAGTTAAAAATGTTGGGTTGTTTTTTTAACCCAAACATTTGGGTTACACATATTGGGTCACTATATTGGGTTATTTTCCAAAAATGTTGGGTCGTTTTTAAAATCATTGGGTCATTTCTAGTAATAACCCGACTGTTGGGTTAAATACGTGTGCTGTATAACACTTGTGTATTTTGAATCTATGTACACAATTATGCACTCTAATAAAAGCTGGGTTTTTTCAACCCAAATTTGGGTCAAATATGTACAAACTCAAATGTTGGGTTAAAAATGTAATAAAAAAAATTCAAAAGTTGAAAGTTGGATTAAAATTTTAAATTACATTTTTAACCCAACATTTGGGTTTGTCCTTATTTGACCCAAATTTGGGTTGAAACAACCCAGCGTTGTTTAGAGTGGGTATATTTACATTCAATTCTAGACTCCCCAATTGTAATTTAAATATATAATTGTGGAGACATATTAATTGTTTTATACAAATAAATAATCTGTATTGAAAACAAACTGTATTAATTAATGTAATGAATAAAATTAAATAGTTAACCCAACTGTTGGGTTACTTGTAACCCGATGCACTGGGTTAAAATAATGGTTATGGCGTGGGGTCGTTTGGTGGAGGGGGGATTATGGCGTGGGGTTGTTTGAAACTGCATATGGGATAAATGAAAACACATAAGACATTAATGACATCTCAAATTATGTGGCTCGTTAAAGAGAGATTTGTTATTGCTTTTCTGCTATTGCATTTATGACCACAGCAACACTTACTAATACATTATTCAAATTAAATGTTGCATCTGTTAATATTATTTAATGAGCTAACATGAACTATCAACAGCAGTTGTTTTTATTAACTAATGATAACAAAGATTACAAATACTGTAACAAATGCATTGTCAGTTAATGCATTGATATGAATGAATGGGACCTTATTGTAAATGATCGTCATGTGGTGGATGAAAATCGCTCAGCAACACCTGCATTTGGTTTCAGATGTACCTGAAGTTCATTCACGTGACCATATGAGACCATATAAGTGTTTACAGTGAACATTACAGTACAGTCTGCTGCCCTCTAGTGGAAGATGTCAATGTCAAACCCTTCACTCATCTGACCTACTCCTCCTCATGCTGAAACACATGCTCCCGGTGCATCGTGGGTGTTCATTCCTGGCCTTTCTTCTGAAGTGGCAAATGACTGATTGAGTTTAAACATGTTTGAGGCAAACGGCCTAATCACGTCATCTTACGTAAGTACATCTTACAACATGAGTCTATTTACTATTCAAACAGGAATGATATGCACTTTCATAATCTGGCAAGCTCTTGTCTGATTGGCTGAATCAGTGTGCAATGTTTTTTATCTGCTGCCTGGAAACAAAGTCATCATCATATCCGATAATAACTGAACTATCTAAAGCATGACAGAATGAACTGTGATTGGTCCTTTCACATGTTCTCTTCTTGTCTAAATGAATGAGTGTTTCTTGACTAGTTTCAGCAGAGAGCTGCCGATTAATGCCATCTGATGTACATCTACGACCTCGTGGGATCTGCATAATCCATGTTAATATAATCATGACAAGACTTTTACTTTTGTTTCTGCTGATCAGAACGATTTCACGACGGGTTTAATTGAAAATAAAATCTTGTTGCTCATTGTGAGGGCGCCTCGTCATGCCCGGTGTTCCTCGCGGTCGTTAGTGTGTGTAATCAGAGCTAATCATGCAATAATGATGCCGGCTGGAACAGAGGAGTCCTATCAATTAGGCTGACACACGCAGGATCTCTGGGTCTCACTGCAGGGGATCATTAACACTCTTAGGAAGGGCGTAGTAGACTGAATGATTCTGCTCATATGAAAATATTAAATAATAACTGCACTGTAAAAAATAATCCTGTAAAAAACCGGTAAACTACTGGCAGCTGTGGTTTCAAAGCATTATACTGTAAAAATACGGCATGTTACTGTTTTTGAAACTAACAGCTAAATACTGTATTGTCAGCTACAGTATAAAACTCTAATTTAACAGCTATATGCTATAACACAAAAACGGTAACACACTGTATTTTTACGGTAGGAAGCTGGCAACCACAGCTGCCAGTAGTTTACTGTTTTTTTACAGTGTGAGTATCACTTCCAGGAGACATTGCACTGCTCGTAAGTTCTCCTCTATATCAATGTGAGTGTTTCTGAACTCCCGAATTGCCTCCATTGTAGTCTTGAGTTTCTTCGAACACAAATATTCCTCATTATAATAATTAATGCGCAGAATAAAGGGGCGGGGCCTGGTTGAGTTAGTTGGTAGTGTGTTAAACTGGCGGTTATGGAAAGAGGCGGGACATTTCCCAGACACACTCGAAGCGCTCAACCAATCACAACACCCTGATCCAGCCGACCAATCAGAGCACGGTGTGCTTTTCAGAAGGAGGGGCTTCACAGAGACAGGAAGTGAACAGAGCGGGAAGAGAGGAGCCGCAACAATGGAGGATATGAGCAGGAAAGCCTGTTCTAGTTTGTAAGAGGACATCTCTTTAAAGGCATTTTGTTTTGTTAAAGTTTGCTCGTTTAGTGCTGGATTTTTCCACTATAATCCTTTGGAGAGACAAAAAAGCCACAAATGCAGCAATTTTTAACACAATAAAAGTAGAGCTTAATATTAGATAGCAGCTCGGATCATTCACTTGAAGAATTTGATGAAAAATATCATATTTATTTCATTTCTGCCATCTAAGGTCACTCTCTCAAACGGTTACCCTCTCCGGTGGAATAAGGAGCTGATGAGACGTGATATTTATTCCTAGAAAAACGTTAATAAGTGTATTGCATGGTTGTGCGATTGTCTTATTTGTGATAATGATGGAATGAAACGTGACAAATTGAGCCACATCATTTTTGTCCAGGCTGTCAAACAAAGACATTTGAACACATGAGAAAAAACAAGAGAAAACCAACTAAATATTAATAACTGATTATAGGCTTTTTCCTGTGAGCTTTTAGTTTTTCTATGCATTTGCTGCAAAGTAAATAAAACCTGGAACTGTAGTTCGCCTAATCATTTTGTCAGATAAATACCTAATAACCAAGTGTTTTGTTCTTCCCGCATAATTCAAATATTTTCCTCGTAGTTCGATATGCTCATTAAAAACAAATATCACTGTGTGCTGATTCACTGCTCAAAGAAAATATTTCTGATTACTATCACACTATTTTATATTATTTTAACCCAATTTGGGGTCAAATATGGACAAACCCAGCTGTTGGGTTAAATTTATAAATGATATTTTTTCCAAATTACATTATGGCGTGGGGTTGTTTGGTGGAGGGGGGAGTTATCCAACAACTGGGTTTGTCCATATTTGACCAAAAATTGGGTTAAAACAACCCAGGATTTTTTTTTAGACGTTTAATCATTCCTCACTGAATAAAAATATATTTTTTTAAATAATAATAAAATATAAGCTTTTGAATGGCAGTGCATGAGTAAATCTGGAGATCTCTTGAGTGTGTGCAACATCACCTCTGAAACGAGATTAACTTAATAATGCTTACTTAATAATGTTGGGTTAAAAACAACCCAACGAGTAACCCATATACAGTAGCGCCTCTCAAACTGTGGGTTATTTTAACCCAATAAATAGGGTTAAAAGCCAGTTGGGTTAAAAGTAACCTTTAAAAATATTTATTTTTGACATCATTTTAATAAATAAAATACATTTTGTTTCAAAATATAGATTGTTTATTTGTATAAAACAACAAATAAGTCTCAACAAATATATTTTTAAATTACAAACTAAATTTCAGGGAGTCTAGAATTTAATCTAAATATACATAAATTTAACACATACACGTGTATACAACATACACTCTAAAAATGCTGGGTTGTTTCAACACAAATTTGGGTCAAATATGGACAAATCCAAATGTTGGGTTCAAAATGTAATTTAAAAATGTACCGTTGAAAGTGAAAGTTGAAGTTGGGTTAACATTTTAAATGAGATTTTTAACCCAACATTTGGGTTTGTCCATATTTAACCCAAATTTGGGTTGAAACAACCCAGCATTTTTTAGAGTGTACATATTTACCCCAAAAGCTGGGTTAATACCAGAAATTACCCTGTGATTTTAAACATGACCCAATATGTGTAACCCAATGGTTGGGTAAAAAAACAACCCAACGGTTTTTACTGCACTCGAAAAAATGCTGGGTTGTTTTAACCCAATTTTGGGTCAAATATGGACAAACCCGAAATGTTGGGTTAAAAATGTAATGTAAAAATTTAACCCAACGGCTGGGTTAGTCCATATTTGACCCAAAGTTGGGTTAAAACAACCCAGCCTTTTTTAGAGTGTGTGTGGAGAAACATTAAATCTTATTTGTGACTTTCCCATATTCCGTTTCTCCTGGTTTGTCGCTATGAAACTGCTGCGCGCACACACACACACACACGCACACATAAGCAGCGAAGGAAGGCAGGCACACAAAGAGACCCGGAGCATGTGGCCGTGCCGTGGCTCTTTCGGGAATCACTGATCCCGTGTGTTCCAGTGGCCCGGCACCGCTGGTCCCCCTGCCAGTAGATACAGGCTATTTAAATGCTCCATTGGAGAGAGATTAAAGTTTATGCAAGGTCACTGGGGATGTGATAATTATAATCACAGGTTTTTGGCTCTGCAATGACAGCCATTTGTTATTTTCACTTGAGTAGTTCCCGCAGCCCGAGGATGTTGACAAGCGTGCACTGATTTAGTGGCCTGCAGTCCCCTCTTCCCTTCGGAGCCCCCCGCCACCGGCCCGGATCAACCAGACCAGAGCCGGAGCCTGACACTCCCCCTGGGACGCCTCCACACCTCCTGAGGAAACTACATCTGCAGTGATTCAGTTTAACGCTCATACAGCGACTGTGTCCATCATTTATACACAGTAACGTAAAAATGCTTAGAGAAAACGCGTGCATTCTTAAAAACCCCCTGTGGTGTAAATCCAGCGTTTAATGTTGTTTATGTGTGTGTGTGGTGATTTTAATCCGCTTTAACACACACCAAGTGTAAGTTAATAAGTGGACAGCATTGCTGAGTATTTCCTCCTTAAAACTGCAGTGAACCAAAAAAACACGCTTTGAAATCGCTGGTGTTTCTGACGTCACAAACCACCTTGTAACCAATCAGATCAACGTGTGATCGACAACCAGTGGTCTCTGAGTGAGTGGAGGCGGGGCTCATTTGCATATTCATAGAACCGAGCATACTAAACGAGCCATGGTGTCAAGTTACATTCCAGCTATTTTAAGGCATGAAGAGATTAAGAGACGTTTAGGGATCAAAGATGAGTTTTAAGGGATTAAATGATGTCACTTTTGTACCTAAATGCTGCATATTGGCTCCTTAAAGCTTTTAAAAAGATACAGTCCCAGTGACAGAATTGTCACTTCTAAATTGGCTGGGAACGGGCAAGAATAACTTGTTTTTTATTGCTCATATTGTTTGTGATTTGAATAGACCCTTAAATGTGGGTTTATTTGTTGTTGTTGTTTTGTTACATGGAAATGTAGATGTATGTGTTTAGTTAAAATGTAATAAGTAAATAAAAACATTGTGTAGTTGTGCTTTGAGTTGATTGTTTTATTTGTAATTATAAAGCTATTATGACTCTGCTATTACTTTATATTCAGAACAATTTTGGGGAAAATAACACAATACGGTGACCCAGTGGCTGGGTTAAAAAATAGCCCAACTTTCTGTACTGTGTAATTTATCGTTATCGTTCAGTTGTGCTGTGGACTTTTTATATTCAGAACAATTTTGGGAAAATATCTATGACATTATTTTAATAAATAAAATACGTTGTTGAAGTTGAAGTTAGTTTTCAAAATACAGATTGTTTATTTGTATATAACAATAAATATGTATAAACAAATATATTTTGTTTATATATATTACAAACTAAATATTGGGGAGACTAGAATTTAATGTAAATATACATAATTGTGCACATAAATTCAAAACACACGAGTGTACATACAACACACATATTTAACCCAACAGCCGGGTTATTACAAGAAATTACCCAACGATTTAAAAAATGACTCAATATTTTTGGGAAAATAACCCAATGGCTGGGTTGATAAATAACCCAACTTTCTTTACTGTGTAATTTATCGTTATCGTTAACGTTGCGCTGTTGACTCTGCTATTACTTTATATTCAGAACATTTTTGGGAAAACAACCCAACACAGTGACCCAATGGCTACGTTAAAAAATAACCCAACTCTCTTTACTGTGTAATTTATTGTTATCGTTATCGTTAACGTTGTGCCGTGGACTCTGCTATTACTTTATATTCAGAACATTTTTGGAAAAATATCTATGACATTATTTTTATAAATAAAATACACTTAGTTTTCAAATACAGAATATTTATTTGAATAAATATATTTTGTTTATATATATTACAAACTAAATATTGGGCAGTCTAGAATTTAATGTAAATATACATAATTGTGTACATAAATTCAAAACACACGAGTGTACAACATACATATTTAACCCAACAGCCGGGTTATTACAAGAAATTACAATTTAAAAAATCATAAAAAATTACCCAAATTTTTTGGGAAAATAACCCAACACAGTGACCCAATGGCTGGGTTAAAAAATAACCCAACTTTATTTACTGTGTAATTTATCATTATCGTTAAAGTTGTGCTGTAGACTCTGATATTACTTTATATTCAGAACATTTTTGGGAAAATAACCCAACACAGTGACCCAATGGCTGGGTTAAAAAATAACCCAACTTTATTTACTGTGTAATTTATCATTATCGTTAAAGTTGTGCTGTAGACTCTGATATTACTTTATATTCAGAACATTTTTGGGAAAATAACCCAACACAGTAATGGTTAGGTTAAAAAATATCACAACTTTATTTACTGTGTCATTTATCGTTATCGTTAAAGTTGTGCGGTGGACTCTGCTATTAATTTATATTCAGAGCAATTTTTCGATATCTACATGGTTATAGTTTTCATCGTTGTTGTGAACGGGCCTTAAACAACACAGCATGCGATATACGTCCAGTCAGGACAGGGAAACTGATTCCCAACTTATTCCAGCAGGCTGATTGCAGAGCACTGGAACATATTTCCCCGTCAACAAATAGAGGACGACCTGTTTGCCAGCCAGCAGAAAGAAAAAGCACGAGAGAGTCAAAGAAGAAGAAAAAGCACTCATTAAGCATTCCACTCCAATGGCCTTAATCCCAATTGGATTTGTGAGAAATCTGAAGGCAATGCAATTGTGCAATTTGCACACAAAGTGGTCTGAATTGATCTAAAATAAACCCTCAACTTTAAATGTGCAAAAAAGACTAGCAGATAATTACATCATTTAGGAAATTGATCGGCCGGGAGTCAATGCACGAGCTTTCGGAAACTGAAGATAAATGGCAACAGTGGCTGTTTTAAGCGAGCCATTGACGTTGGCGATGACCAAAAAGAGATTAAATATTTCAAACGGCGCGAGGAAGGTGAGGAGCAAAATCAAAGCGCTTCGGGGGAACAATGGAAGACAGAATTAGGGCCAACAAAAGATTTCATTAAGCCAAACAAGGCTTAACTACAAAATCAATATGTCATAATTAAAGCCAGAGCCATGCCTTTAGAGCCAAGAAAGAGAAGAGTTAAAAGGGACTTATTTGGCCTAAATGATGGTCAGGGTTATTAAGATCAGACGATAAAAGCATTTCCCGCACAAAAGACACTACTTAATACATACTATATATTTCTCTCCAGCTCCTTTGAGGCTGGCCTTCCTTTCAGAGCATCTCAAAGAAATCGCGGTTGATATATCTGTGAACGCCAAACAAGCCAAGGATTAAAACAAACCCTCAAGACAATACTTTCAGTCAGACGTTAACAGCCTTTAGATTCTCTCACGAGAGTGAACGAAAGCATACGTTTTCTGATGTTCAGCCATTTTAAGATCAACTTTCTGTTCATCAAACAGTCCTGAAAAATAAAACTGAAGTTTTAAATGTTCTGTTGGTTGTATTTTATCCCAGCTTTTATGTAGTGTTAAAAAACTGAAACAGGAAGTGCTTCTGGACCAGTGTTGTTTACATCTTGTGAAATGGTCTATAGTGCTGCCGAGATATAAACCTAAATTAGCATGCTAAATTACTAGCCCCGGCCCGGCAGGTGTCGTAATGCCAGTTTCGGCCATGGGAGGCGGTATGCGGGCGAGCAACGTTACCATCAGCCAAACTGCAATAAACGAGTAACTCGCGCGGCTTGTGTGTGTGTACTTGAACCTGATGTCAGTCGTGTGGAAATACAGCCCACTACTACATTTCAGTTCAGGGAAGAGTTCAAAAAATGATTGTTCGACATTATGCATGAGGAATACATTTTGGTAAGTTGTAGCATACTGTATCTTTCAACAGAGTTCGTGTTCTTTTTCCATTAGCTAAGTTAGTAGAGACGATCGGTTCACGTGCGCTAGGGATCTCTGGTGTAACATGTACAAGCGCCAAAACGGTATTTATTGTTTGAATTGCGTAATAAAATTGACAGAATCTGGGAGCTTAACTAACCTGCTTGCTAAGTGTCAATTGCGTGTGTCTCACGGTGAATTCGTGAGAGTTGGCAGCTCTGAATGGCGCTGGCTTGATCAACATCAGCGAATGCTGTCTGTCAAATTAATTAAAACTAACAATAAAAGTGTAATATGAACAAAACGAATACCATAAACTTCAAATAATTGCACAAGCTTTTATTTTCCCATATCGTCGAAATGCACCATAAAATTTTGATTTTAGTAGATGTGATTTCCTGCATTCTGGTGCATTTTAGGCCTTAGGCCATGCCCTTACCTATACCAATAAAATAACTTAAACCAGTCAATACCAATGGTCAAATAATACAATAATAATAATAACAGTTTGACAGTTAATGATAATGAACAAGTTGCATGTTTATTATGCTCTGTGTGCTGACAGAAAAAGTGCAAACGCGTAATATTGATAAATTATAATATAGGTAATACAAAAAATAATAGGTAATACAACAATCTAGTTTAATCAATCCCCAGCTGTAGACTACATATTTTTGACAAATTGACAATTGGATAATGGATAACAATGTGTTGATACCAGTGTTGTAGTACTCGAGACTCGGACTCGTCTCGGACTCGGTCTCGAGACCATATTTTACTGGTCTTGGTCTTGTCATGGACTTGTGTGCATTTGGACTCGGAATTGACTCGTACTCGAAAATTTTTTTTTTTTAGGACTCGGAATTATTCCCGAGTCCACTCGAGTTCAATTCAAAATATTTTTCATGATTATTAATGTATGTTAATAAAATATTTCTTTAAATTGATTGACACGCCCAGTGATTGGTGATTTTCTAGTGCGCAACTGCGCATCACAAATTGTAATAAAATTACTTTTAACACCACCTACTATGTGGCCTTTTTACCCAAAACTGATCATATTTTTTAAACTCTAAGTAAATTCAGTAAAAAAAAAAAAAGGATTTCTCTAAGTAAATAAAAGTAAATTAGGTAATCAACCCTCACTGGTCTCGGTCTCGACTCGGACTCGACCGTCTCTGGTCTCGGACTCGACTCGGACTCGACCGTCTCTGGTCTCGGTCTTGACTCGGACTCGACTCTCTATGGACTCGGTGTCGACTCGGACTCGAGTGAGGTGGTCTCGACTACAACACTGGTTGATACTAGAGAAAGAGAGAGAGAAAAGGCTCTGAAAGA
This sequence comes from Pimephales promelas, assembly GCF_016745375.1. Next base: position 596,558 of record NW_024121688.1, on the reverse strand, counting down.
GAGGGTGGGACAACATTCTTGAGGGTAACACCCAAGTATGAGAAGAAAGTTGATTTTAACTAGTATGAAACACAGTAATCTAGCTCAGAACTTAAAAACATCAAAAGCAAACACACAGGTATTAATATTCCTATAACTATTTTAATATCAAATGTGTGTGAAACAGTGTTTATGTGTGTGTGAGTGAGTGAGTGACAGAGACAGACAGGTCAATTCCCACGACTAACTTTACATTATTTCCACTCGACGTCACTGGCGCTGCCATTCTGCTCTCATCTGAGGTAAAAAAATGTCCCGTGGTGCGCGTGCACGGTGCACTCCCCTAATCTGATACTGTGGGCGATATTTTCAGCGCCCCAAACCATAAAATTTGACGACGCTGATTGGCGAAATATAAACTTTTTTGCATAGCAACCGGGGAACCATTAGCTTAAATTCCAGCACTGTGGGGCTGAGTGAACTGGCGCCCTGAGAAGATAGCCTATTGGCTATACTACTACACCAACATGATAAAAGTAACGAAAGTGAATGCAAATATCATTCTTGTGAGTTCAAAACACTTTTCAAAGTAAAACCATTATTAGCATATAATTAACACTGATTATTTTTCAAAATGATAAATTATAATATATATTAAAAAAACAGACAGACAGGTCGGAGGGAGGGCGGCGCCCCAGCGCCCTCAATGGGCGAGCCGCCCCTGCTCTGATCTCTAAAAATCTCCAAATGCTCCACGTGAAACTGCGGTCTTCCGACCTTTTACTATCGTGTCAAATGATTTGAATAATATGCGCGATGGTAGGAGCACAACTCATTTTCTGGAGGTATACAGCCCCCATCTGTTATGGAATATGGAGTAGGATTTGATTTATTATGTCAGATGGCACCTTTAATGAAATAAAACACACCTAGCTTTAAAATACAGATTGTTTATTTTTATAGAACAATAAATATGTCTAAACAAATAAATTTTGTTTATGGTAAATGGTAAAATTATAACGGAGAAAGAAATTACCCAACGATTTAAAAAGTGACCCAATATTTTTGAGGAAAATAACCCAACACAGTGACCCAACGGCTGGGTTAAAAAATAACCCAACTTTCTTTACTGTGTAATTTGCTTCTTTTTTCTTCTTTTGAATAACAGAACTTAGATAAAATAACTGTATCGTCATCGTGAAATTAAATTTCTCAGCGATTTACAATATTACTGTTTTCTTTACTTTATCCTTGATGAAACAAATGGTCAAAGAAATCCAACCGACTCCAAACTTTTGAACACAAGTGATCTTCTCCTGTCACAGTCATCGGCTCGCCTCGTCACATGATTTGAGGAATCGCGTATGTCCACGGCACAAACGGCGCAGGACGAACGACACACTTCCGCGTAGTACTAAAGTTAGGGGTTTGTTCAATTCACTAACTCTAAACATGAGCGAAAGTAATAGTGATGCTTGCCTCAGCCTCAGCAATAACTAAAAACTCATATCAGCATCCCAGATAGTTGGGATTCAATTTCAAATGCATTCTGGGTAATGTCCCCGGCCCGACGTCCTCACAGCCGCACGTTTCGTTCCGTCACTCTGAAGTCGTTAGACGCAAATGGTATTCCAGGAGCGCAGCGGCTGATCAGTCTCCGTGATGATGGCTGCTTTTTAGGGCTCATCTGTGTAGAAAAAGCTCATAATTCGCAGTGTGCGCGAGAGGGCGGTTTAATACATTACACTTGAATGGGAGTACAGAATACCTGCACACACATCTGACAAATGAACATTTGTTCTGCTTCATCTGAATCTCATGAATACAGCGCTCCCATCCATCAGAAAGCCTTTGTTAGTCTCATCTCCTGCTGATCGTGTGACTCTTCATTAATCTATATTTGTGGGAGTAGCGAGAGTACGCTTTCTCCTTGAATGAGCCGTCATTAAACGTGTTTCCGGTCGGGAGATACAGGAGCAGTGTGTGGATGTCGTCCGGGTCGCGGCGAGGTCACGCGGAAAGCCCTGAGGCCACGAGGATGGTCAATACACTCGTCCGTCTCAACAATCAGCGTTTTATCTTCCCATTTCCATTAATTAGCTGTTATCAATTAATAGACTTGTAAATCTAAAAAACCTTTACAAAAAAAATCAATTTTTAGAGTTTGACCTAAAGCTATTGTATATATGTTTTCAGAAAGTATCCCAATAAAAACTCAATATGAATTCATGAGCTGTGAAATCCTATTAATTCTGATATTTTTATGAATTCAATTAGCAGGTGAAAGTTGCTTTAAATTAAGCTTTCGTTTAGCAGACAAATGGTTTATGGTTCAATTAATATCTTCCCAGGTTAGGATGAATGTAAAGCTGATTTTTAGTAATTAAAGAATTTACAGACAATTGTGAAATTAAGTGTGTGTGTAACAGTTTACAGTAAGGTTTCATTTGATAACATCAGTTAACACCAAATAACAATACTTCATCTTAATGCTGATCTCAATATTTAATCAATCTTTTTTAAGATCAAAAGTTCGGTGTTAACATTAGTTAAATGTGATCTACATCAACATCTATCTTATGTCACAAACAACATTTTTATTAACTAACATAATCAAAGGCTGATGATAAATACTGTAAAAATATATGGGGTTATTATATAATAATCTAATTTTGTTAAACTTTACTATTCTTATTATCAGTATTGTTATTTTATTTGTTTAGTTGTTGTATGCATACAACAACTAAACAAATAAAATAACAATAAAATACACAAATAATTGAAGATTTGTTATCTATTTTTATTTATATACTTTAGTTGTTATTTACTGATTCATTTTTATTTTGGTATATGTTGAGGAGAAGTTGTATTTCTGTATTGTTCTGGTGTGTTTTGTTTGATTACACTTTACTTACAGTGTTACATATAACTAAATTATGCATAATTACATGTGACTAACCCTAGATAAACCCTATTAGTGCATGTACTGTCGTTAATTACTTAATGCATGATTACACCAACAAGCACACGTTAAAATATTGTAATTTTTCTTTCATATATATATATATATATATGTATATATATATATTGTTAGTTAATGCATTAACTAACAAAAGCTTACTATAAGATGTTTACATGTTTACCATAGAAATAAGCATAAATATGGATTAATGACTAGCCATGTAAATGTCAGCATTTTGTATTTAGTTTTATAATAAAACAGAATTTTGCAAAATTGTGAAAATATTGCACAGTGAAACAGAAATGTTGACTAGTGAATACACACAGTCCTTATAAAGCAGTTGCTAAGTTCGGGTAGCCGTAACATGATTTTCCACTTTATTTCTCTTGAATAACACTAGTTATTAGTGATGGAGTGTGTGTGTAAGCGCTGGGTATTTCTAGTAGATATCTCTAATGAACACACAACAGCTGGGATGTAATTGTGAAATGAAAGCTGTATTGAGTGTAAAGTGGTGTATTAATCTGGAGTGGGTCGTGAGGAAGGGCTTTCATTAGCGCTGGTGTTGATCTGCTCATAAATAACACACCGCAGTGCTGCGCTGATAAGCGGATGTGCTGCTGATACTGGTCCTCCACACATCTGTCTCGACTCAGGGGTCAGCGTTACCCACACACACACACCAATAATAGCAGTCATAATACTGAAATAAAATAGCGATAAACTGGATGCAGTCTTCAGATCCCCACTGATTCCTACGCAAATTCACTGATTCATACGCTGATACTGATTCGTACGCTGATTCCCACGCTGATTCACTAATTCATATGCTAATTCACTGATTCATACATTGATTCACATGCTGATTCAGTGATTCACACTCTGAATCACTGATTCATACGCAGATTCACCGATTCATACGCTGATTCACTGATTTACACTCTGAATCACTGATTCACATGCTGATTCACTGATTTACACTCTGAATCACTGATTCACATGCTGATTCAGTGATTCACACTCTGATTCACTGATTCATACGCTGATTCATCGATTCATACGCTGATTCACTGAATTACACTCTGATTCACATGCTGATTCACTGATTCACACTAGGGATGGAAATTAGCACCTGCCACCAGCCAAATGCGGGTGATTTTGTGTTGTGGCGGGCAAACTCATTTCAACTCCTAGCCTCCGTGGTGGGTAAATAATAGGGTTGGGTATCGTTTGAATTTGAACGATTCTGATTCCGATTCCTTGTTTCGATTCCGGTTCCTAACGATTCTCGATTCCGATTCTTTTAAGAGGCAGGGTCAAAAAAGTTTAGCTAACCTTGCTAACCAACGGTCTTTCTGAAGGAAATAATCCTTTCTGAAGGAAATACTCCTTCTGTAAAAATATTCCTTTTGTCACAAATTTTGCATTTTGGCGCGATTTCGTTATTTTTAGAAAAGTGAAGCCACACTTTGGACCGCCGACGTAAGGTACTCATGTTCGACTCGTGTGGTTATGCCAACACTTCCGGTAGACGTTTCTTCGTTAGTGTTCAGCGGTTTCTTCTTCCGCTCGGCGGACTGTGAATATCGAAACTAGGAATCGAAATTTTAACTTTTGAACGATTCCGGGAAAAACGAAAAGTTAGTACCGGTTCCAATCGATACTCGATTCTCGATACCCAACCCTAGTAAATAAAAATAGCCAGGGGTGTAAAGTAACGAATTACAAATACTCACGTTTCTGTAATTAAGTAGTTTTTTTCAGAAATTGTACTTTTTTGAGTAAGTTTAAAATTGTGTAATTTTACTTTTACTTGAGTACATTTTAAGTTATGTATCGGTACTTTTTCTCCGCTATTTTCCTTCTGTTTGCGGCCGTTACTCGTTACATGCTTGTTTTCATTTTAATTTCATTTTTATCCATCAACGTGATTGGTTCGAGTAATCGGTCTCGTGACTGTCATCAATTCAAATTAACCGCCTATTCCTGCTGTTACTCGTGACTGTGCTGTGGAAGTGCATTCATCACGCATCAATTCAATCCAGATATCAGCGTCTTCCTCTAATACGCTAAGGTACATTTCTGCTTAATATGATGTTTATATAGGCTGGCCTGTCTACAGGGCCTAAGATTTGGTCTGAGGTTAGGGGAATTGCGAGACGAGTTCATAATGCGGTGAATTCCCGCTCCCATTTACTTCACAATCACATTATAGAGAGACGCGCGTCACGATCTGCCGCGTCTCGCGCTCGCCATGCCGCCAGATTCAGAATCAGTGCACCATGTCGTTAACTTGAACTGCATTACTTAATAAGAAATTAGCACAGCTCGTCAATAAACAACGATTTTTGATTGATCCATTATACGATCCGTCTTCATTTGGCAAGTTCACTTCCGCAAAAACACTTTTCATGTTGAACTTTTTTTTTTTTGGATGCTGCTGATAAAACAGCTTCGCCGAGACTTCAAAGACAAAGGGTGTTTGTTTCTTTTGTAAAAGTTTCCTGGATATAACTTCCCTATTTAATGCACAATTTTCCTTACAAATTATATTATCAGCATTACAATGTGAGTAAATGTAGCCGTGTAAAATGATGCCACCCTTCTAGAACAATGCATTTACGTTTAAATTGTAACATATTTACTAGCATGGAATAAAAGTGTGTAATTAGTGTTAGCTCACTATCTTAGCCTTTTTCAGTGCATTAGTTGAGGTAATCTGATAATATTAGTGATTCTCATTTATCAAAACACTAACATTGGTACCGTTTTGGGGATTAATTGGGTATTTTTTAATCTCTCTATTTAACCCATCTCTTGGTGTGTGATGCTGAACTATCATATGAGTTTCTAAAGGTTTTTGAATTCTTTGCACAGTTATGAATTTTGATATTTTATGTGCAACAATAGCATGCCCAGGCCCAGTGGCTTTTCGCCTAATGTTAAATGCTTTTTTCCCCCAAATAATATGATTTAAGTGGCGATGAGTGTACTGATTTGATGCATTTTAAAAAGATGGATGATAGATATTTTTCAATCTTTCTTACAAAGAACAAAATATAATGTGAATTACAGTATGTGCATTTTTTTTTAAATTTATAAATTGTAGTGCACAGTGTTTATTATAAGGGTTTATTAAAGAATCCGCACCTCAGTACTCACTACTCACTACTCTTGAGTACTTTTAAATAAGCTACTTTTTTACTCTTACTCAAGTAGTTTTTTGGACAAGTACTTTTTACTCTACTCACACTACATTTTTTGGAATGTAATGGTATTTTACTTGAGTATGTTTTTTCAGTACTCTTTCCACCAATGAAAATAGCATATTGTTTCATACTGCATACTGATTCACTGATTCACACACTGATTCACTGATTCATACGTTGATTCACACACTGATTCACTGATTCAGAGTATGAATCATATGCTGATTCATACACTGATTCACTTAAACCTACTAACATCCACCGCCATGAAATTTGGAATGATTTATCGCGAGAGGAAAAAACAGTTTCAGTCACATTACATCATTTAATGGAAACGGCGTTATTTCACAAGTTTTTTGTCAACATTTAGAAAGTATTGAAAAACTGATTATTGCCAATGATTGGCCAATGCATGCCATCGCGGCAGCTGCCAATAGAAGGGATTTTAGCATAATAAACTGGACATTATGGGACAGGTCATGACAGATTTGGTTGCTGATTTGTAAAATTTTATTTGATTGTTAATTGTGTGAGGTTTCAGGATGGAACAGCTGGCTTTCCAGGTGAAATGAAAACACACTCAGTGTATAGTTATGCATATGTTACGAGTTATAGATATGTTAGGAGTTATGTTAGGAGTTATAGATATGTTAGGAGTTTTAGATATGTTACGAGTTATACATATGTTACGAGTTATAGATATGTTACGAGTTATACATAAGTTACGTGTTATAGATATGTTACAGATATGTTTCGAGTTATAGATATGTTACGAGTTATAGATTACGAGTTATAGATATGTTACGAGTTATACATACGTATGTTACGAGTTATTGATATGTTACGAGTTATAGATATGTTAGGAGTTATAGATGTTAGGAGTTATAAATATGTTACAAGTTATACATATGTTACTAGTTATAGATATATTACGAGTTATACATACGTATGTTACGAGTTATTGATATGTTACGAGTTATAGATATGTTAGGAGTTATAGATGTTAGGAGTTATAAATATGTTACAAGTTATGCATATGTTACGAGTTATAGATATTTTACGAGTTATAGAAATGTTACGAGTTATAGATTACGAGTTATAGATATGTTACCAGTTATAGATATGTTACGAGTTATACATACGTATGTTACGAGTTATAGATATGTTACCAGTTATAGATGTGTTAGGAGTTATAGATGTTAGGAGTTATAGATGTGTTACGAGTTATACATATGTTACGAGTTATAGATTGTGAGTTATAGATATGTTACGAGTTATAGATATGTTACGAGTTATAGATTACGAGTTATAGATATGTTACGAGTTATAGATACGAGTTAGAGATATGTTACGATTTATACATATGTTACGAGTTATAGATATTTTACGTGTTATAGATATGTTACGAGTTATAGATTACGAGTCATAGATGTTACGAGTTATAGATATGTTATGAGTTATATATTTGTTACGAGTTATACACATGTTACGAGTTATTCATATGTTACGAGTTATGGATATTTTACGAGTTATAGATATGTTACAAGTTATAGATACGAGTTAGAGATATGTTACGATTTATACATATGTTACGAGTTATACATATGTTACGTGTTATAGATATGTTACGAGTCAAAGATATGTTACGAGTTATAGTTATGTTACGAGTTATACATATGTATGTTACAGCCCATTCTCATCCCAAGGCGTCGCCTAATTGATGCCTTGGGAAGCATTTTGACCATGCTTCAATATCTGACGCTTTAGGCACCCTTTAGCATCAGCATCAACCCTACCCCTACCCCAGGCCTAAACCTACCCTTTTCCTTTAGCGTCAGTTAGATGACGCCGTAGGATCGCGTCATGTAACTGTCGCTAAAGGGCGCCTAAAGTGTCAAATATTGAAGCATTGTCAAAAGGTGACGCCTTGGGGTGAGAATGCGTTGTATGTTACGAGTTATAGATATGTTACGAGTTATACAGTACATACGTATGTCATGAGTTATAGATATGTAATGAGTTATAGATATGTTACGAGTTATACATATGTTACGAGCTATAGATTATGAGTCATAGATTACGAGTTATAGATATGTTACGAGTTATAGATTACGAGTTATAAATATGTTACAAGTTATACAGTAGATACAAATTATATATATGTTAAGGGTTATAAATGTTACGAGTTATACATGTGTTAGGAGCTATATCTATATGTTACGAGTTATAGATATGTTATGAGTTATACATACGTATGTTACGAGTTATAGATATGTTACGATTTATAGATATGTTACGAGTTATACATGTTACGAGTTATAGATATGTTACGAGTTATAGATATGTTACGAGATATAGATATGTTACGAGTTATAATTTACATGTTACGAGTTATACATGTTACGAGATATGAGTTATATGTTATGAGTTATAGATATGTTACTAGTTATAGATATGTTACGAGTCATAGACATGTTGCGTAACACAAGGTCTGAATAGCACCAATGCTCTTACAGAAAAAGGCAACAAATGTTAATGGGAAAATAACATCAGTAACTCAGACCAAAGCCTCGTCTATTGCGTATTCAGTGTTTTGTTATAGCGATGAGGAAAAATATTAGTGTTTCATCAGAGAATTTTGGTTCATAAGTGTTAGTTACTCATTGCGCCATTTCTGATCCAATCTATCCAAGATTATCTATTTTTAATTTTGAGTAAATATTTAATAAACGTATTGGTGTTGACTGAGGCTATTACCACACTTTGTACCGCAGTGAATATTTCATATCATATTGGTTTATTATTATTATATTATTATTATTTATTACTTATGAGCTAACACACTGTATAAAGCATTATAAATATATTCATAATAAGTGACTGATTACATGTATCGGGATTAATCCGATTCCTAAAATTAAAAACCTTTTTTCAAATATTCAAAATCAGAGGATAGTTACTTTTTTATTGATGACATGATGACTTAATATTGGCAGAAAATGATTGATAATTCTCTGATTTTCTGTAACTCTTCTGGTATATGTTTAAAGTGTGTCAGGTTAAATTTGTAATTATGATTAACACAAAATAGTTAGGGGAAAAACACATTTGTCAAGTATTGTTTTGTATGTTTTTCGATACCTAAAAGCAGAATATAAGATGAAAAAGTTTGTTATTTTCAGTACTCACTTAAAACTGCTCCTCCCCCCAATCGAATCACTTGACGTCATAAGAGGGAGACGTCTCCCCAGGTCGCTGAGAGTGAGCTGTGTTGGTAATTGTACGAATGATAGAGCGAGAGAATTATTTGATTGGGACATTTATTTATTTAGTTATTTAAGTTAGGTAGTTAGTTAGGTATATGCAGGAAACAGGTTTGCCAACCGCAATTAAACCCCGAAGAAGAAGAAGAAAAAGAAGAAATGTATATATGCAGGCGTATTATCACGATGAATTACTGCGTTTGTACTGGGTGCAAAAACACCGTTAAAACCGGTCACAGAGTCCACTTTTTGATGACAGCCGCGAGACTAGCTCTCAGAATATCAGCACTTCGGCAAACCTGTCTGTGGCGAGGGGGCGTGAGTCTGTAGCGGCTGCAGGAGAGAAAAGACGGAGCCGCACGGTGAGATTAGTAGATCAAGTGCAGATGATGGACACCTGTGTTTGATTGCAGTAATTTTCCGTGGAGAGACCGTATATAACCGGCGAATGAGAGAGCGAGAGAGAGAGTTGGACTGGGACTTCACACGGCTACTGCAACCGAGACTGAGAAGCAAGTGTTGGATCGTGTGTTTTGTTTATGGTGGCGAATGGGCTACTGTGCGCCTCGTTTCTTTTTTGTTTATTTCTCAATAAACGAGTCCCAGTCACGCCGACCCTGTCTTCTTTCAACACTGAAACTCTTCACACTGACCTATTCTGATAGGCTACCGCACATCTCTACCGCATATCTAACAGTAGTTCCGCATTAATTAATTTGCACGTGAGTTTTATTTATTTCAACCCTGTATTCTCCGTGTATATTCATGCACAGAACCGTGTTGGCCGTTTCGGTTCAATACGAATACATGTACCGTTCCACCTCTAAGTTATGCCTATACTTACCAAGACACCTGACCAACTCTCCACTGCTTCTCTTCACACCAGATATTTATGTTTCTTCGATAGGAATTTTTTAAATTTCTGTTTGGTTCCTCATCTGTCTCACGCCTGGGAGGCTCAAAATTGTAAGGTTGTGGCCCATCGGAGGTTTGAGGGGGATTTTGGATCTCCTCAGACTCAAAACTCTCCATACTTGAATAGAACGTTTTTGTCACATCTCCCTCTTATGACATCACAGGCAGCTCCACTGTGTTTTAAAAATATGATCTTGACAGAAATGGCTATAAAGCTTAATGTAGGGCAATTACAGTAATAATTTTAATGATTATTACATTTTCACTCAGTCATCTAAACATTATTTAATATATCTAAAAAAATATTTAACTGACATACACACTTTAAACCTGAGTGCAAAAATGGAGGCTCTAGACCCTTCCAGAGCTGACATATCGAAACTCAAAAATTCGACCCGAAAAAAAAAAAACGACAGTGGTACCCCTTTCGTTTTGTTTTTTTTTGGGCGAAAAATTAAGTTTCTCCAATCTTCTCAAAACTCTGGATTCTGATAGAGGGCCATGAGACTTAGACCTGAGTGCAAAAATGGAGGCTCTAGACCCTTCCAGAGCGGAGATATCGAAACTCAAAAATTCGACCCGAAAAAAAAAACTACAGCGGTACCCCTTACGTTTTGTTTTTTTTCGGGCGAAAAATTAAGTTTCTCTAATCTTCTCAAAACTCTGGATTCTGATAGAGGGCCATGAGACTTAAACCTGAGTGCCAAAATGGAGGCTCTAGACCCTTCCAGAGCTGAGATATTGAGATCCCACGTAGCATTTATGCCCTTATAAATATCTCAATATCTCAGCTCTGGAAGGATCTAGAGCCTCCATTTTGGCACTCAGGACTAAGTCTTTATATTTCCTGCTTTATATTTTGGGGTGAAGTGTGACCAGGATCTGGTTTTGATGAGATTCACACATTGACTGCGGTGTGTGTGTGTGTGTGTGTGCACCTGCTTCTCTGGTCTAGAACACAGTAGTGCAGTGCCAGATCAGTGCTGTGTGTAATAAGCCCAGCAGTGTTTATGTGGATGAGTGCGTGTTGGCGCTGATTGTGTCCTCTTCACATCCGTTCCTCCACTCCTCCAGCATCTGACTGCTAACACTCACTTCAGTCCCTAATATGAAGAAATGTTGTGATGGATCCGTGTCAATATCGGGATTCTGATAACACCTGGTTTGGCCTATACATCCTTTAACATTCCCAGTTATTTAAGCCTCTAAATGTGTGTGTTGTGTACCGTAATAACCGATCAGTAGCGGTTCTAGGCACGGGCGAACCGGGCAGTCGCCCGGGGTGGCATTTCTTCATGTCACATGGGGGGCGGCACGAGCAGTTAAAAAAAAAAATCCTCTGTGCCGCGAAGTTTTTCTATTTTTTATCATTTCGATTCAATTATTGGCAATGGCGCCCTGCTTGCTGAGAAGGTGCCGTGCGCAGAAGCAAGGGGATCAAGGGGATCTCCTGATTAGTCAACACATTCTCGTATCGCGTCTTTTGCGCGCTCGTGGTCGTTATTTCAAATCCTCTATGTTTCAAATAGGCGCACGGGAAGCGCGCTCATAAACTTTTCAGTATGGGAGTGCACGTGCACCCAAACACTTGGGTGTTTTTTTCTCTTCTCCGTAAATAAATCTTTTAGCAGAGCTACAGCAAGCGTTTTTCTGTGGTGGAAATACATTAGCTACTAAAACTTCTTTGTTGTTGGAGAGCCCAGTGTAATGAGTGCATGGTTCTATAGCAACGACAGCCATGGGAAAATTAGTACGAATTTTACTATTAATAATAAAAGATAAGCTGTGCATTATAAATGTCAGGAATGTATCTTTATTGACTCATTCTTTTTATAGAGATGATTTAAATGCTTATCTTTATATAAAACTTTTTTGTGTTAACCTCTTTTAGTAGGTAAGATGAAAGACACTCCTTTAAAACAAATCTTTAATGTTATTAACTTGGTGAATTGACACTGTGTATTAGGCTTTTTGAACAAGATTCTGTGATCATTTTGGTCACTATATTCTATATTATTTAATACTTTTCATAATGAGCAACTAAAATCAACTTTAATTATGAGTTTTTACAGTAGCCTATAATATGCAAAGTATTTTTTTTTTCAGGGGGGCGCTCGAAGGGGGTCTCGCCCTGGGTGTAATTCAAAGTAGAACCGCCACTGTAACCGATCATCACGCAGTTTCATGGGATTTATGTAACACGTTCACCCCCCCCCCCCCCCCCCCCGCTTTTTGTAGGGAAAGTGTTGGATATTTATAATGGCATAAATGCAGAGTGGGATCTCCATATCTCAGCTCTGGAAGGGTCTAGAGCCTCCATTTTGACACTCAGGTCTAAGTCCCATGGCCTTCTATCAGAATCCAGAGTTTTGAGAAGATTGGAGAAACTTATTTTTTCGCACCGGAAAAAAAAAACGACAGGGGTACCACTGTCGTTTTTTTTTGGGTCGAAATTTTTAGTTTCTCCAATCTTCTCAAAACTCTCGATTCTGATAGAAGGCCATGGGACTTAGACCTGAGTGTCAAAATGGAGGCTCTAGACCCTTCCAGAGCTGAGATATGGAGATCCCATGTAGCATTTATGCCATTATAAATATCTCAATATCTCAGCTCTGGAAGGGTCTAGAGCCTCCATTTTGGCACTCAGGACTAAGTCTTTATATTTCCTGCTTTATATTTTGGGGTGAAGTGTGACCAGGATCTGGTTTTGATGAGATTCACACATTGACTGCGGTGTGTGTGTGTGTGTGTGTGCACCTGCTTCTCTGGTCTAGTACACAGTAGTGCAGTGCCAGATCAGTGCTGTGTGTAATAAGCCCAGCAGTGTTTATGTGGATGAGTGCGTGTTGGCGCTGATTGTGTCCTCTTCACATCCGTTCCTCCACTCCTCCAGCACGAAATCAATTTCGGGCCGAATTTTTGAGTTTCGATATCTCAGCTCTGGAAGGGGCTAGAGCCTCCATTTTTGCACTCAGGTCTAAGTCTCATGGCCCTCTATCAGAATTTGGGAAGATTGGAGAAACTTAATTTTTCGCCCCAAAAAAAAACCTAAGGGGTACCACTGTCGTTTTTTTTTCGGGCCGAATTTTTGAGTTTCGATATCTCAGCTCTGGAAGGGGCTAGAGCCTCCATTTTTGCACTCAGGTCTAAGTCTCATGGCCCTCTATCAGAATTTGGGAAGATTGGAGAAACTTAATTTTTCGCCCAAAAAAAAAACGTAAGGGGTACCACTGTCGTTTTTTTTTCGGGCCGAATTTTTGAGTTTCGATATCTCAGCTCTGGAAGGGGCTAGAGCCTCCATTTTTGCACTCAGGTCTAAGTCTCATGGCCCTCTATCAGAATCCAGAGTTTTGGGAAGATTGGAGAAACTTAATTTTTCGCCCAAAAAAAAAAAACGTAAGGGGTACCACTGTCGTTTTTTTTTTCTGGCCGAATTTTTGAGTTTCGATATCTCAGCTCTGGAAGGGGCTAGAGCCTCCATTTTTGCACTCAGGTCTAAGTCTCATGGCCCTCTATCAGAATTTGGGAAGATTGGAGAAACTTAATTTTTCGCCCCCCAAAAAAAAACGTAAGGGGTACCACTGTCGTTTTTTTTTTCTGGCCGAATTTTTGAGTTTCGATATCTCAGCTCTGGAAGGGGCTAGAGCCTCCATTTTTGCACTCAGGTCTAAGTCTCATGGCCCTCTATCAGAATTTGGGAAGATTGGAGAAACTTAATTTTTCGCCCCCCAAAAAAAACGTAAGGGGTACCACTGTCGTTTTTTTTTCGGGCCGAATTTTTGAGTTTCGATATCTCAGCTCTGGAAGGGGCTAGAGCCTCCATTTTTGCACTCAGGTCTAAGTCTCATGGCCCTCAATAATAATCCAGAGTTTTGGGAAGATTGGAGAAACTTAATTTTTCGCCCAAAAAAAAAAAACGTAAGGGGTACCACTGTCGTTTTTTTTTTCGGGCCGAATTTTTGAGTTTCGATATCTCAGCTCTGGAAGGGGCTAGAGCCTCCATTTTTGCACTCAGGTCTAAGTCTCATGGCCCTCTATCAGAATTTGGGAAGATTGGAGAAACTTAATTTTTCGCCCCAAAAAAAAAACCGTAAGGGGTACCACTGTCGTTTTTTTTTTCGGGCCAAATTTTTGAGTTTCGATATCTCAGCTCTGGAAGGGGCTAGAGCCTCCATTTTTGCACTCAGGTCTAAGTCTCATGGCCCTCTATCAGAATTTGGGAAGATTGGAGAAACTTAATTTTTCGCCCCCAAAAAAAAACGTAAGGGGTACCACTGTCGTTTTTTTTTTCGGGCCGATTTTTTGAGTTTCGATATCTCAGCTCTGGAAGGGGCTAGAGCCTCCATTTTTGCACTCAGGTCTAAGTCTCATGGCCCTCTATCAGAATTTGGGAAGATTGGAGAAACTTAATTTTTCGCCCCAAAAAAAAACGTAAGGGGTACCACTGTCGTTTTTTTTTTCGGGCCGAATTTTTGAGTTTCGATATCTCAGCTCTGGAAGGGGCTAGAGCCTCCATTTTTGCACTCAGGTCTAAGTCTCATGGCCCTCAATAATAATCCAGAGTTTTGGGAAGATTGGAGAAACTTAATTTTTCGCCCAAAAAAAAAAAACGTAAGGGGTACCACTGTCGTTTTTTTTTCGGGCCGAATTTTTGAGTTTCGATATCTCAGCTCTGGAAGGGGCTAGAGCCTCCATTTTTGCACTCAGGTCTAAGTCTCATGGCCCTCTATAAGAATCCAGAGTTTTGGGAAGATTGGAGAAACTTAATTTTTCGCCCAAAAAAAAAAACGTAAGGGGTACCACTGTCGTTTTTTTTTTCGGGCCGAATTTTTGAGTTTCGATATCTCAGCTCTGGAAGGGGCTAGAGCCTCCATTTTTGCACTCAGGTCTAAGTCTCATGGCCCTCTATCAGAATTTGGGAAGATTGGAGAAACTTAATTTTTCGCCCAAAAAAAAAACGTAAGGGGTACCACTGTCGTTTTTTTTTTCGGGCCGAATTTTTGAGTTTCGATATCTCAGCTCTGGAAGGGGCTAGAGCCTCCATTTTTGCACTCAGGTCTAAGTCTCATGGCCCTCTATCAGAATTTGGGAAGATTGGAGAAACTTAATTTTTCGCCCCAAAAAAAAAACGTAAGGGGTACCACTGTCGTTTTTTTTTTCGGGCCGAATTTTTGAGTTTCGATATCTCAGCTCTGGAAGGGGCTAGAGCCTCCATTTTTGCACTCAGGTCTAAGTCTCATGGCCCTCTATCAGAATTTGGGAAGATTGGAGAAACTTAATTTTTCGCCCAAAAAAAAAACGTAAGGGGTACCACTGTCGTTTTTTTTTTCGGGCCGAATTTTTGAGTTTCGATATCTCAGCTCTGGAAGGGGCTAGAGCCTCCATTTTTGCACTCAGGTCTAAGTCTCATGGCCCTCTATCAGAATTTGGGAAGATTGGAGAAACTTAATTTTTCGCCCCAAAAAAAAACGTAAGGGGTACCACTGTCGTTTTTTTTTTCGGGCCGAATTTTTGAGTTTCGATATCTCAGCTCTGGAAGGGGCTAGAGCCTCCATTTTTGCACTCAGGTCTAAGTCTCATGGCCCTCTATCAGAATCCAGAGTTTTGGGAAGATTGGAGAAACTTAATTTTTCGCCCCAAAAAAAAAACGTAAGGGGTACCACTGTCGTTTTTTTTTTCGGGCCGAATTTTTGAGTTTCGATATCTCAGCTCTGGAAGGGGCTAGAGCCTCCATTTTTGCACTCAGGTCTAAGTCTCATGGCCCTCTATCAGAATTTGGGAAGATTGGAGAAACTTAATTTTTCGCCCCAAAAAAAAACGTAAGGGGTACCACTGTCGTTTTTTTTTTCGGGCCGAATTTTTGAGTTTCGATATCTCAGCTCTGGAAGGGGCTAGAGCCTCCATTTTTGCACTCAGGTCTAAGTCTCATGGCCCTCTATCAGAATCCAGAGTTTTGGGAAGATTGGAGAAACTTAATTTTTCGCCCAAAAAAAAAAAACGTAAGGGGTACCACTGTCGTTTTTTTTTTCGGGCCGAATTTTTGAGTTTCGATATCTCAGCTCTGGAAGGGGCTAGAGCCTCCATTTTTGCACTCAGGTCTAAGTCTCATGGCCCTCTATCAGAATTTGGGAAGATTGGAGAAACTTAATTTTTCGCCCAAAAAAAAAAACGTAAGGGGTACCACTGTCGTTTTTTTTTTCGGGCCGAATTTTTGAGTTTCGATATCTCAGCTCTGGAAGGGGCTAGAGCCTCCATTTTTGCACTCAGGTCTAAGTCTCATGGCCCTCTATCAGAATTTGGGAAGATTGGAGAAACTTAATTTTTCGCCCAAAAAAAAACGTAAGGGGTACCACTGTCGTTTTTTTTTCGGGCCGAATTTTTGAGTTTCGATATCTCAGCTCTGGAAGGGGCTAGAGCCTCCATTTTTGCACTCAGGTCTAAGTCTCATGGCCCTCTATCAGAATCCAGAGTTTTGGGAAGATTGGAGAAACTTAATTTTTCGCCCCCAAAAAAAAAAACGTAAGGGGTACCACTGTCGTTTTTTTTTTCGGGCCGAATTTTTGAGTTTCGATATCTCAGCTCTGGAAGGGGCTAGAGCCTCCATTTTTGCACTCAGGTCTAAGTCTCATGGCCCTCTATCAGAATTTGGGAAGATTGGAGAAACTTAATTTTTCGCCCCAAAAAAAAAACGTAAGGGGTACCACTGTCGTTTTTTTTTTCGGGCCGAATTTTTGAGTTTCGATATCTCAGCTCTGGAAGGGGCTAGAGCCTCCATTTTTGCACTCAGGTCTAAGTCTCATGGCCCTATATCAGAATTTGGGAAGATTGGAGAAACTTAATTTTTCGCCCAAAAAAAAAACGTAAGGGGTACCACTGTCGTTTTTTTTTTCGGGCCGAATTTTTGAGTTTCGATATCTCAGCTCTGGAAGGGGCTAGAGCCTCCATTTTTGCACTCAGGTCTAAGTCTCATGGCCCTCTATCAGAATTTGGAAGATTGGAGAAACTTAATTTTTCGCCCAAAAAAAAAAAACGTAAGGGGTACCACTGTCGTTTTTTTTTCGGGCCGAATTTTTGAGTTTCGATATCTCAGCTCTGGAAGGGGCTAGAGCCTCCATTTTTGCACTCAGGTCTAAGTCTCATGGCCCTCTATCAGAATCCAGAGTTTTGGGAAGATTGGAGAAACTTAATTTTTCGCCCAAAAAAAAAAACGTAAGGGGTACCACTGTCGTTTTTTTTTTTCGGCCGAATTTTTGAGTTTCGATATCTCAGCTCTGGAAGGGCTAGAGCCTCCATTTTTGCACTCAGGTCTAAGTCTCAGCCCCCTCTATCAGAATTTGGGAAGATTGGAGAAACTTAATTTTTCGCCCAAAAAAAAAAACGTAAGGGGTACCACTGTCGTTTTTTTTTCGGGCCGAATTTTTGAGTTTCGATATCTCAGCTCTGGAAGGGGCTAGAGCCTCCATTTTTGCACTCAGGTCTAAGTCTCATGGCCCTCTATCAGAATTGGGGAAGATTGGAGAAACTTAATTTTTCGCCAAAAAAAAAAACGTAAGGGGTACCACTGTCGTTTTTTTTTTTCGGGCCGAATTTTTGAGTTTCGATATCTCAGCTCTGGAAGGGGCTAGAGCCTCCATTTTTGCACTCAGGGTCTAAGTCTCATGGGCCCT